>JAJLRJ010000008.1:7029487-7091987 GCA_024195265.1 Dendrophyllia cribrosa | reverse complement strand
GCGCGCTCGTGCATGACGTAACATGGCGTTGCGACATGAATTGCGTGCGCAGTAAAAGATGCGCATAAACAATTAGCGCGAACGTCCTTAAAACATCAGGTCTTTAAAAATGATAATATCTTACGTTACTTATCATAAATTCTATAATTACAAAATAATATAATACCCTGGACAAAACGTTGAGGATTGGGTTAAATGATAATAATTTATTTTAAATGCCTTACCTAAATTCCATATAAACAGGAAAGGAAATTTCACACATGAATTTTTTTTAAATACCTCAGTGTTTACATTAAGACCATGAAAATGGCGGGAAGGTACGCGCGACCAATCGGTTTTCGCGCCAAACATTTGCCCTGGCTATTTTTTTATTTATCAATAAATCGATTCATTTTACCGAGAAAATAATACATGCTTCACAATGGTTACAATTATCACGAAAGGCCTTTTAAAAGGTAGATTTAAATAATTATTTCTACAAACAGAAACGTAATTCCAAAAGATTTTTCCCATAAATAGAGAAAAAGCAGACAAACACTTGCACAAACTAGAGTTTAACTGAGTAAGATAAAAATACTGTAAAAAGATTAAAAAGGCTTTTTTTAACGACAGATCAGAAAATGAGGAAAAGAAACAGCGAAACTAATTTCGAAAGCGAAATTACTGGAGCGATTTCCCACTCGTCTATTTTAAGAATTCTCTATGTGTTTCATTTTTTTGTCTCTTAACGCCCGTTCACACGAGCGATTTCTGCTGCGATTTTAGGAAAATGGCGCGTGTGAATGGCCGGCGATTTTACTGTGATTTTGGAAATTCATGTCGCCGCGATATCGCAGGTGTTTTGAACATGTTCAAATTTCACTGCGATTTTGCTGCGATTTTCCTCAGAAAACTGCCAAAATATATCTCGGCGACGTGATTTCCAAAATCGCAGTAAATTCGCCGGCCGTTCTCATGGTCGAGTTTGCGTCGCCATGAAATCGCCGTAAACATCACCGTAAAAATCGCCGGCCGTTCTCACGGTCGATTTTGCGTCGCCATGAAATCGCCGTAAACATCACCTTAAAAATCGCCATAAAAATCGCAACAAAAATCGCTCGTGTGAACGGGCCTTTATGTTCCCGTTCTTTATAGAATTTAGGTAAAGCATTTAAAGTTGTTTCAATAGTTAAATCAATAAATGTGATAATAATGTGCTTGCTTTCCATGAATGCCCTGCAATATAATTATCCAGCCGAGTTACAAAACAAACCGCTGCAGCCGGATTTAAAGCTAGTGAGAGTTTATGGTTGCCGCAGTTTGACAGATACTCATTCAGAAGGAAAATGGAGAAATGGAGGACTTCGAGAACGTCTACCATTCTCCATGATAATTTATTCCAAGTAAGACACTGTCGATTGGTATTATAATATAATTCTCGTGTGCAAACTATTGCACTGGCCGGGCTTAAGGTTATCGTGTACCTTCGGGGGTGTCTCCAGTATAACAGCTCTAGCGTCTTAAGATTACACTTAATATAGCTAAACCCATATATTAAATTAATGGAGCTGGCTATCTAAATATGGAAACCATTTGGTAATAAAATGAATTGTTGAATTTTTTACGACGTCTAAATTCGAACGTCCGAATCAGCTTTAAAACGCTATAACTTAAAGCGATTATTGTATTTTGCTAATTTGATTTGTTCTCGGGTTTCCGGACACGAAGTGCTATAGAAAATTGTCGGCGATTTCCCATATTCAATTGCAGTGAAAAGTTACAGAATATTTTCGAAAAAGAGAGAAAAAAATTTGGAGTGATCGCACGGAAATGGCTCTTGACGAAAAAGTTTTCGGAAATAAGAAATTCGCCGAAACGTTTTTGTTGATTATATGTTAGCCTATCTTCTGTCCAAATTTGAGGAAAGTCAAACAAATTCCCTTTGAGTTTTAGCTCTTTAAAGTGTCCCCTACAAGCGAAAAATTAACTTTGAGAAAACAGCGCTTAGAAAAACATATCGCTTCATAAACAAACTCCGCCCACAAAAGTTATACTGTCATTTCTCCGTCAATTTTCACTATTTTTCGATAATTTTTTTTGGATGAAAGTTCATTCTGTAAACTTTATTTTGACGCCAAAAAAAAAAAACAATAAATTTTCGATCTGAAGGTACACGGTAACCTTAAAAAAAACTTGCAAAAAATGTACTTCATACACGGCCCGCATCAACATGTTCCCAGACTGGAAATCGAAACAATGCTTCATGCGTCTGCGCGCAGGCTACTGAAATATGCACGTAACCAAGCCGGTCAGTCCTGTTCCCAGTCCTGTCAAACCTGTTGGTTTCTCGGTTCCAGACCTCGTAACAGTTGACCGCGTCTACGTCTAAATAATTCAAAATGGCCGCCCGACTCAAAAACACTGACAAACATCGAAGCAAAGGCAAACTTTTATTAGTGTTGTATTCATATCAGATGCAAGGGTTCTCTGTGTGGATTTAGTCTGCGAGCACGACAGCTTACGTTTTCATCAGCACACCCAACGAATCGTTTCGGTGGAAAAAAGCTGTTCGGGCGGCCTTAGTCGCCCTAAAAATCCGTTATGAATTAGAAAAAAAACTGGAGTTTTCTTTAGTAAAATCCTGCTTTAAACTTTCGTGACATCGGACACTTTGGGGCAGTACGCAGCTATTACAAGGTCTTCTCTGATTGGCAGAGAAAACAATAGAACAAACAACAGAACAATGGATCTTGGCCCTGAAAACAATAGAGCTGCGTGATGCCCAGGTCCAATGAAATTAGATATTCTAAAGAGCTGCGAGGTATTTGGACTCCATCTCACGAGATGATTCTTTCGAGTTGGTCAGGGTCACATTAAGTAATGGTCCTAGTAAGAAGTAGGCTAATGCAGAAAGGTGGTAATTGTGATATTGTTGAAACCGTCCACCTCATTGGCTAAAACGTGAAAATGTACCATAACTTTACCAGGTAGTGCATTTATTTCTCTCTAGTTTACTAATTGATTCCTTTTTAGTGAAAACTATTCTGAGTTTTAATGCAACCAAAATTCTATGTGGGAAACATGTAAAATTAGAAGCCCTTCTTGGCCAATGTTTTGGAGTTTCACGATTGGATGAAATCTTGTAGCACAAAAGAAACATCACTTAAAAATAAAGTTCCAGTACACTTAGTTAAAAAACGTGTTGTCCATAGGTTGATGCATTATCAGCAAAAAACCTAAACGATATTATGTAGGGAAAGCGAAATGCAGCAGAGCAATAGAGCATTGCCTACTTCTTACACGCATTGTTACTTAAAAATTAATAATTATGATTACAAGAGAATGTGTAATTAATAGTCAATATAAATAAATAACAGTTTATGCCATTAGCGCTAGACCAAGGTTGGCTTGGAAAGAGTGAAGGGAGCATGATTCTATTGTGTCGAGTGGTAGACTGTTCCAATCTCTCAGTGTGGTTCTTGGGAAGAAAGAGTGCTTGTGGTAGTTTTGGTACGAAATAAGGTCAGCTAGGATTATGGGTACTAAATAAGGTCAGCTAGGATTATGGGTACTAAATAAGGTCAGCTAGGATTATGGGTACGAAATAAGGTCAGCTAGGATTATGGGTACTAAATAAGGTCAGCTAGGATTTTCGGAAAGGAGAAAGCCGCAAGTAAATTCAGGATATTCCGTTCTCTAAAATGTTTTGCTGTTGAAAAAGTATTCAGGTAAAAGAACCGAAAAATTCAAACTGTAATAGCTGTCACATAGTTTATTTTATAGGCACTAAAATGATTTGGAAAAACAGTAGAACACCATTCTAAACGTTTCCCTAAAAACTGATTCCTTTTTGGGTGCCCCTGAATTTCAGTCTAGTCCACCGGGCCACCCCTCAACCTCCTACCTCATCCAACGCGCCTGCAAAACAATCCTGCTTTGTTCATGTTGTGTTGGTCATAGGGGATAATACAAACAAACTAAATAAAAGCAAAACTCCACACTCAGGCGTTTTCACACGGCAAACTAAAGTAAAGTTTGTTAACTCGTGTTGTCATATATATAAGTTGACGATTAGGAACGTCACCAGAAACGTGAATAACCCCCTCCGTGAATCGAACTTGTTTTATTTATTATTTCGTTATTTATATTATATATTGTAAGGACTGAATAATCAGTTTGATTATTACTCATGCGCAAAGCGCAATGAGTTAAAAAATGCCCTCTGTTTTTCTTTTATTATTATTATTATTATTATTATTATTATTTGTGCCACGATTTTGCATGCAAATTTATGCACGCATATTTTAAATTGTGCACTTCCGGTTCATAGCTTTACTATTTACATTTCCTGTTTAGTGACTTCCGGCTACTCTCACTTCCGGTAAAACAACGTTACTGAAGTGTCATGACAGCGTCTCCTACAACCCTACCTACATTACTAATGTTCACGTTGGGTATATATAACACTCAGAAGAATCACTGGCTTCATTGTGGTACATGATACAGTTTTTGATAGACTTGCCACAAGTCGACCTTCGCTTTTTTACGCGAGTTTTATTCGATAAATTTGTGCGCGGAATTAAGGACGGCGCCTCCTAATACCAAGGTATTTTTCCCGGTTTTTGACTATGCGGGAAAGGTAGATCTTACAAGGAGCTATTGGAATCCAAAGAGAAAATTGGAGGGTATAGTACAGTGCATTTTTCAGAGATAATACGGTCTTAATAACGTTTTCCCACAATCAAAAATTAATTGTGTGCTTAAAAGACTTACCACTTTCATTTTATAAGATTAAAAGTAAGGGTAACCGTGCGTTTTTACAAGTTATATAAGTTTATTTTCAACTTTTATGGAATGGTTTTCGGGGTCTGCGACATTTTTTCTATGCCCTCCCTAGTAAGTTAAATATTGTGCGTGTCTCTTTCGGGGGCATGCTGGGATTTCCACTCGACGGCTTACCGTTCAAAACTTTTACTTTCAGATACAATAAAAAGACAAACATTGTAGAATTCAAAGTTAATTCTATTTGTAGCTGTAAGTTGCTCTTTTGAGAAACATTTTTCGGGGATTTCAAGGTCAAGCAGCACGGTAAAGGAGTAAAAACGCAAAATGGGTTCACTTCCATTGATCTACAGTGGATCTACGGATTTATTATGTTCCTTCGGGCACAAGAACTTTACATTGTGAGCATCTTCTTCCGATCCATTACCAACTTGAAAACATCAGTGCTATATCGAGGTGACTCAGGTCGGCTGCCGAAAAACTCTAGATTGGCAGGTTAGTCTTTTAAAGGTTATTTCAGTGGAGTCAAAATGTAAGACTGAATATTTGTCGAAAAGTGCTTGAGTTTTGTAATTTCATTTGGCCGCGTGTTTATTTTCTTGTGAAGCTCCTGTAGTTTTTATGGATTCTCTAATAACTTTGGAAAAATTAGTCTGTACACTTTAATTTAAAAAAAATCGTGAAATTATAAAACACTTTTGTTGCCAAAGTCTACGGCTTTATTTGATCTAAAAAGATAAGATTTCTTTTTAGTTTATCATGGCAAGTTTTTCGCCTATCAAAATTTGTTCTAATGCAAAGAAGTTAAGAACTGACACGATGCGACTTCGAAAAACACCACTTGCCTATAATAGAGATTAAAGGAAACCAATTGTACCAAAATGCACGAATGTGTTTACGAAAGATTACACTAAAAACCATGCTTGCCAGCAATCGAGGGAGGGAATACTTTAGTCGGATGCTTCCCGGCTTTGGAGAGGCCAGTTTTCTTTAGTTGCTGGTTTCAGCCTTTATATCTTCATCAATTGTCAAAAACGGTCTTTTTGAAAACTCTTTGCTCATCTCAATTCTCCTTTTCGACGTTTGTTTGATTTAACCGGAACAGTTGTTTTTCTGCTTTTGTTATATACTTTTTTTATTCGCAAAAATGGCCACTGGCAAAAGATTTTTGCAGATAAACAAAAATTTCAAACAACGCGAGTTTGGCCTCCAAAACAAAACTTGTGGAAATAACAACATGCCAGCCTTTCCTTGGATTTTATGCCTTGAGGATGCTTGTTGTATATATAAAAATGAACTAGTCTGGTTTGACTTGAAGTTTTCTTGAAATTTTGAATGGAGAAAAGGAGCCAATGTAAACAATCTTCGTAAGGAAAGGCAAAATGTACGCGTTCTGCTGATCGAGGCGGCATCGCCAATTAGCTCAAAATAGTTTCATTACCGAGGCTCTGTCGTTTGCAAAATAGAGAAAGAATTTAGCACTTTAGGCTGCAGAAGGTCTATAAACACATTTACATAGATTTTTGAGAACTCTATTTATCTTGTAAGTTTAGAACTGAGCCAGGGAGTTGATAGTTTGACATGAAAAGTGGGCGGAACTTAGCCTTCGCGTTCGCGTTTAAAAAATAACCAGTGTCTCGCGCGACTATCGCGCAATGCATGCGCAGAACGTATGCGCAATAACAATAGGAGGCGCCGTCCTAAAGGTGGCTGGTACCAGTTTCCTCGCGCGGGAGCAGGTCAATATCGTGCGTCACGCGCGAGAAACACGCGCGAAAGAGTGCGAGATTTGAAAGACGAAAAATCAAAACAAATATGGCGGCACGCGGCTTTTTTCGTGCTACAGTAGGTTACTTTTGTCCTGTTTTAAACGAAATTCGCGTATATCCGAGACTGTATCTACTAGTACGACCTGAGTTAATTCCTTACATTCAAGACAAATTGCTTCCGGAGTTCAATACTCAAGTTTCAAAGGCAAAACTGCGATCGATCGTGACAAGGATTGGGAGTGCAAGGACTCGCAAAATGGTCATAAAATTGAAGAAATGACAAACCACCACAAATTATCTAGCTTGATCGGGTCTTGGCCACATTCTATGGTTCGTATTTTGTGTGCTCAACGGCCACTGCGTATGCAGGCGAGAGAGACTAGGATAAACAAGACTGACGCTTTTTAAAAAGTAAGACACAAACAGCCCAAATAAAAATCGCAAACCGAGAATGAACTGAACCTATGAATCATCGAACGACAAGATGACCGACAACCGAACGCAAAAACCAGCAAGCGAAAGAGAGAAGGACTGAACGAATCCTTTACGTTAGACGAAAAAGAATTGTAGCAAAGAAAGAAACCTTAAAATGCGACATATGCTATCATTTAAATTAAAACAGTAGAGCATTAGATTTTGACCCTAAATGTTTTAATACCTGTTGTAAACTTTTATTTATAAAATTTTTGGACTAATGGGCGAGGTTATTCGTTTGTGTCACACCGAAAAAACACCAAAAAGTCCAACTTAAAAAAAAAATTGAAGAATTAAAACTTAACTGGACGAACAGAAGACAGCAAAAACTCGAACGAAAACGGAACAGTTTGGTGACAAATTTGGATTTTGAAATAATCAGTTGTACCTAAACATTAAAATTCATAAACATGTACTTTAGTTTAGTGAGCTCACTAAAAACTTATTAATAGACAACATAGATTGATAATGTGGAAAATTTTATCTTTTTAGAAGGTCTGTCATTCTCGTCAGGGGCACAGTGAACAGACCCGGTAGAGAGATTAATTTATAGCAAAACACTCCCGAAGTAATAAATATGCGTACGAGAGACAGTTCAACTTACAATGAAATTGAAGATTTATTTGCAAATAAATTCGGTAAATTAATTCTCTACCGCACGTTTCAAACCGTGGTACCACAGCTGGCCCTACGTGCCTGAGCTGATTGATATCAATCTATTTAGTTTATTTATATGGTAAAACTAGTCTTTTACCTCAGAGCGTCCAGCATTGAAGATAATTTGAGCTTTGATGCCGTGATTCAGTGGGCAAAAAAGTGCAGACATGAATTGTCAAACAGAAACTACAAGCCATGTTTTCGATTGCAGATGCTCACAATATCGGCTGAAGATTGAAGGATGCTGAGCCATCCGTAAATAACATTCATTTTCATTCACTAAACGGCCAAACGCGGAGAAAAAAAACATTGAGTCGTTGTTTTTAAAAAGTAAATGACACGAACAGCCTATAAACTAAAAATCGCAAACTGAGAATGAACGAACGGAAAGATATATATCCGAAGAGGATATTGGCCGCCATCGTTAAACACTGCGACGAAAACAACCGTGAAGAATAAGGACAAATCCCGAGAAAATCTCACATAAAGAACCTCAACATTTAAGTCATTTTACAATTTAGAAGTATCGCAATGTTTTCATTCTGAAGCACCGACCGACACGTGTTCTGCAAGCCAAACTTTCGCTTGATGAGTATTTGACAAAGACATGGCTTATCTAGCCAGAAGTTGTGATAAAATCCCTAAAGGTGAGTCCAGAAAGCTGTCTTTTACGGCTACTAAATGATCTTCTAAGCAGTAAACAACTTCAAACACCAGATCGGCGGCAAATCGCGTACATTGTATCCTTAACTGACTCCGAAACTCTCCAAACAGTAGCTGCCCGCGCGAGCACACGCAACAGTCAGCGGTAGTCAGAACAGATCATGAGCAACTGTTGATCTTATAGAATCCGGATTTTTTGAATGCGCGAAGACGCGCGTGGGAATTGCTAAACTCACGAAGGCTTTTACATAAAAACAAGTCCGGTGATTCCCACTTTTTATTGTTTCAATGTAATATAATTATTGAGAGGAAACGTCAGACAAAAAATTAAAAAATTCTACGGAAGGAAATTTGCACTGCGTGAAAATTGTCTTTATCCAAATTTACAAAAATTCCGCTCCGTAGAATTTTTTTAAAATCATTGTGCATTTTCCTTTTCAAATGCCAAAAGCTATTACTAAAAAAAAACAGGGGGTCATCGGGTTAATTTTCTAACTATTAGTGCCACACGCTAAAAAGTAGGGCTGAATAATCCTTTGGAAACGTTGCCATGGAAACCGCTAATGAAGAAATAACACTTACTTTTGGTCAACTATACATTATATAGTTCAACTCTACAAAAGTGTTACAGTGGCCTTGATCTGTCTTTTTGTTTTATTCTTTCAAAGTTACAACCGTCAAAAAGCTGAAAACTGGTACCAGCCACCTTAAACAAAAATATTATTTTTCTTACTGTTGATAGTTTTGATTCTTAAACCACTCAAACAAAAAACTCTTAAGACTAGCAACATGTCATCACTATTTTATTTGAAACCAGGCATATGCATCAAGATCTGGAGGGAGGGTACTAGTTGTAGGCAGGAGCCCATAATCCCGGAGCGTGCAACTTCCATACTGCGCCTGTGAAACGGCGTTTTGACAAGTAGGTTTATTTTTAGATAAGCCTTTCCCGTGAATTGGTTTCGGAAAACCAATCACAAGCAATTGCATAATTAATAACTATTCACATATTCACATAGCGACTGAAAATCAGACATTCACCACACAGGAATGTGAACATGTGAATAGTTATTAATTATGTAATTGCTTGTGATTGGCTTTCAGAAACCAATTCGCGGGAAAGGCTTATCTAAAAAAAAAACCTACTTGTAAAAACGCCGTTGCACGAATTCATGGTAGTTGCACGCTCCGGGTAATGGGCTCCTGTTGTAGGGTAATATTTAGTACAAAGGTGAAAGTTGCATGAAAGCCAACTTTAAGGGGTGGTGATTTTTAAAACTAGGCAAGAAAGGTGGAGTTAGAACAGCTAGTGACAGTTAGTAGTCGAGGGTCAGTTCATCTAGGGTGATCAAGTTTGATACTATTGCCTATCACGTGACCTGACCAACCCTAAACCTGGGACGTAACCCTAAGTTAGGCATGGCCCTGAGCTAAGTTACCCCCTACCCTAGAAATTGTTCTAACCCTAGAATCTTAACTCTAACCCTAGATTTGAACTATCATTAACCCTAGCTTTCGCCGGGGGGTGTCAAAAGCCCTGGTCACGTGACCGCCATTTTTCTTGATTAACCCATTCACTCCTCAGAATTATTTTTACGTTTTTGAGCGATTTTCAGCATTTACACGCCCCATAGGATTTCGTGACTCCATATTTAAAGTTACCATTGAAAGTGCTGCTGTTCTAAAACACTGAAGGCTCGAGTTTACTGGAAACGTCATTGTGACGATCTCATTTTGCTTGGTTGATTTGCAATAAAGGGTCCAATATGAATTATCTACGATTTTTGGTAAGTTCACAGCCACTTTTCACCTTTAGTAGCTGCCTGATGAGCATCATTAAGCTTGAAGGTAGTTCAGAGTCCACTTTCTCAACGAAGCGAGTTAGGTGTTGTACTTCGTTTACGAATTTGGCTCGTTGCTCGTTGAACTGGAAAAATGGCCGCCAGGAGACGAAGTAGCTTTGGGACTCGACTCTGGATGAATTTCTCGACCTACCACGGCATATTTTGGAAGTTGCGACCACAGGAGAATACAACAAGCGCGAAATTTCGGCGGTGGGTCAGAGTGGCTGTGGACTTAGTATATATATGAAATGTGTGGAGGACGGAAGGAACGCTGTCGAAAAATTTCGTTATTTCCCAGCATGCAGTGCGGTGGTGATGCTGAAAATCGAGGCAAGGTCAGTATGCACCAGAACGAGAGGCTGTAGCTGGGCCCGAGCAACGAATAACAGCAAAAAAATTCGCTGCTAAGCTAGGACTAGGACTGAATTTTGCTGTGAATGTTGACTTTTGGGTTTGCCACGATGATTTGAATAAAAAAAACTAAAGGCAAAAACGTGATTTTTGTTGTTTTTCTATGACGTTAAAAACGGTCATTTTTGTTTTTTGTTATTGTCCAAATTCAAACGCTGATATTCTGCAATAATCGCTGACTTTTTTATGTTTATTGGGTATCTCAATTTGAGGGACTTTTTAGTCAATGCTCACAACTGCTAGTTAGGGAAATGTTCGCGCGATTGAGAAAGTTGCAATTTTTTAAAGCAGTGGAGTCTTGTACGGCCGGTTTTGGCCGGTGTAGGAGCGAATGGGTTAAGTTAAGTCGCGAAGGACGACTTGTTTCGCTTGCAACAATTTGAATCAGACGCGTAATTTTTGGCGCGAAAAAATTATTGACACCTCGCAAATTGCACGAGCTCCATGCGCGGTCATCGCGAACTCAAATGACGTCGGAAGGGAGTTCAACTACTACGAAAACCGTTTGTAAAGTTGTTCAGTCGCCAAGATCTAGAGAAGTAATTTGTATCCTATGCGGAGAAGAAGTCTAAAACTCGGGTAACTTTCGGAAGCTATTTCATTCGCCGACCCAAAAAAATAGAGCGTAGAAGAAGTGCTTGGTTCAAAACTTATCAGACCGATTTTGTCAAGACAGCAGTAAGCTTGTATTAAACGACAAGACTGCGACTTTGGCGATTCTCAAAAACGATATTTCGCGGACCGTCTGCGCAGTAGATTTAGGGTGCAAAAAAGCTTAGAAAAACAACTTTTTCTCAGTCTAGAATAGCTAGAATGACTAATTTTCGAATAAAATACACCAGTTGCGTATCAAAAATTGCCCAAGAAACTGATTTTGAAATCAAAATTGCAAAAAAATGCACATAAGCTTAAATACATCTTTGCATATGGCGACGATAGTGAAGTCATAAGGTATAAAGTCTTATTTTGTTTACATAAAATCGCCTTTCATCCTATGTATAAATGAATGAACAAACACATAAAAAGGTCAGCAAAATCTTGTTTTGAAAAATTTTATTCAAATATCCGTTAGTTTATCTTTAAAAGCAAAACATGTACCGTTAGCGTATCGAGAAAATGTCCTCGCAAGCAAAAGGCGAAACTCATGAGTTTGGGCACGTTTTATAAACATTTCTCAAAAACTGATGAAAACACAAAAAAAAATAAAGTCAATCACAAATTGAGATCAGCATAAATTTCCATCGAAAAATGTTATTTCTTCCACCGTGATGTCCCTCGCCTGCTTGAAAATTCTTTAAAACTCCGCTTCTTCGGTACTGACGTCCGCGGAAAAATATCGCCCCGCATATATTGATATAAACATATGAAGTTCCTCGAAGCAAAATGTCGTCGCTTGAAGGTCTTCTTTTTCCACTATAGCAGCAACTGAGTATTCTTTAAACTTTTTCTTTCCATTATATATCTTTTAAATGCCTACTATCACTCCCATAATGCGAAACTACGGTATTAAAAACCAAGTACATGGCGAGCGCAGCAACCATTTTGTGTAAAATTTGATATCCTTGTTCGAGTAAGATCGATTTTTCAGCGTGTTGACCGCGCGCGAACCTATGACGTTGATCAGGAATTGCTTGTTCATTGGCTAATATGCTTCTTAAGTCATCGGTGGAAAATACACGGTAAAGATTTCCCGCGCTGCAAGTGGGACAAGTCCCTTCCATCGAAGAACCTAACTTACCGAAAATTAGTTTTGGAAGGGACTTGTGGCAAGTCTAGAACGATGACTGAATGAAAGGAGTAACTCTTTCCATGTCGGACATCTTCTTATCATGTTTAAAGGGATAGTATCACGAGGTTCCACGCGCGGCACTGTTCGCTATTTCTCTCTTGCACCGGAATTTTGGACATATCACTGTTAAAAGTGATTTTTTCTTTCTTTTGGCTATCAAAACGGATTTTTTGATTCAACAAATACCTCCACTTCTCGACGGCCTTTTTGAATTTGCGGAATCAAACTTGAAAAGTGGGCCGACGTTTTCAAGTTTCGACCTCGTGATACTATCCCTTTAAAATATATCATAAAACTTTCTCACGCGTGCGCATGAGTAAAGGATGCTTGGAGCCTCTTGCTCTAGTCTTGAAATAGACGGTTCGTGATAAGAGTTAAATGCACCTGTCAGCTAATTAAGGTGGGTCATTTTCTTTTGTTTACAGCTACGAATTCGGTTATCGCCAGAGGTTGCTTTTCGCACGCCCGTACATAGGGCGAAAAAATAACTTTTCCTCGCAGGATAGGAATTCGGCTGTTTTTCCTGAGGTTGTCAGTTGCTACTTTTTCTTTTCAGTTGCCACAGAGTTACCTGGTTAGTTCACAAGACGTTGAGAGCCATGCAATTCAATCCAGCTGCATACCAGTGCATCACTCCACTTTCACCGGTAAATATCCACTGAGATATATCAGTTTTAGATTATTTTCTATCTATTACTTCGCAACTTATTTGGTAGAGCATCTTACACCATGTCCCATCTTATCAGTAGACACATATAAAGGAATGATATTCCTCTTTTATGGCATGTAACCATTTCCTAATTTTAGTTTTCGAAGTCCTTTACCATTGTTTAGGGGCACCCACAGAATAGTTTCGGTGAAAGACTGTTCGGAAGGCCTACTCGTAATAAATTAGATTAAAAACTAGTCAAGAGTTTTTTAAGTAAAATGTCATCTTGAACTTTTGTAGCATCGGAAAATTTAACGCCTTTTCTTTTCAGAGGGATAACAAAGTCGTTGTGGGTACGAAATGGGTCAGCTAGGATTTTCTCAAAGATGAAAGCAGCTGGTTTATTCGAGGGATGAGATTCTTTTCCCTTAAACTTTCCGCCGCTGACATATTCAGCTAAAAAACCCGAAAAGTATTAGCTTTCACACAGTTTTCTTTAAAAGCACTAAAATGGTTTTGAAAAACAGTACAACACCATTCAACGCGTTTTCCTAAACAGTTGTCATTGGGTGTCCCCGAGTTATTCTTGCAGCAGCGCTGCTACAAATCTTGCTATTCCGCCTGCCTTATAGCAGTGCGGGCGTACGGTATTTACGCACGAGTTGGTTGGTATCAGAAATCGAACGAGAGAGGCTTTATAGCTTTGCTTCTCCCGGCTGTCCTCCTCCAGGTTGTTCGAGGCATTCTCGCTGCTCTATTTTCCTCTAACTATGCACCATGACCTTATTGGATCACTCCTCATACAGGACATATCCCGGCAAGCCCCTATCTTAAATGGTTTGAAAATAATGTCTCTTAACAAATGTTGAACTCTGAATTACTTGCTGCTTTCTTACCGTTTTGTTTTGCCGTTCAGCACGTTGAAGGAAAGAGGGTATGGCTCAGAAACGTTCATCTTTTATTAATCGCCTACTTCTATTTTCAACATGCTATACAGCGTCAGTAGTACATTTATTGAACAGCACTCATAACATTTGTAATACGGTTGAACCGCGTGGTATCAATTTGTCGCTCGGATTCCGTCCTCTTCTTGAGCGACACTGAGAGTTCTGTTTCTTTTATATTGCTCACAGATTCATAGTAAACTTATATTTAAACGACAAACACCATATCTTTATCGCAAAAAAAAAAAAAACACAGGTTTGGGTTTTGCCAAAACTTCACTGATTTTCTCAACAGATCCTTTCTCTTAGCCACGCTCTCATTTCACATTGCAGCCTCTGGTAATTTTTTTTTTTCATTGCCAAATATGCACGTAATCCATATACTCAGTTTACTTAAAGTCAACCCAGATAACAGGTTGGTGGTCAGTTTTACTTACGTGCATGTTGGCAGCTACAGTTCAAAGTTGTCTTAAAAGTTTCAGTCTACACCATGTTTTCCTCGAGTTAACGTTTATAAGCCTCAGTACAGAGCTTTATCTCGGTATTTTACAGTTCTTAATGGTAACGCACTCACACCCGAGGGGACAAAACGGTTCTACAGCAGCTAATAAATTATTACATCAGAGTGCGCCCTGCAGTGACAGGAACACCCAACAAATCGTTTTGGTGGAAAAGCTGTTTTCTTTAATAAAAATATCGCCTCAAACTTTCGTAACATCGGAAAATTTAACGACTTTTGTCTTCAGAAGGGATAAAAAGTGTTCGGAAAATTTTCGGAAGATGTTCGGAAGCTGTTCGAAAGCTGTTCGGCTTTCTTTAGTAAAATATCGCCTCAAACTTTCGTAACATCGGAAAATTTAACGCCTTTTGTCTTCGGAGAAATAATAAATGTCGTATTGGGTACGAAATAAGTCCAGCTAGGATTTTCGGAAACGAGAAAGCGGCTTGCAAATTTGGGGGAATAAGATGCGGCTTCTCCTAAAATTTTCTGCCTCGTAAGTACTGAAAAGCTCAAACTGTATTATCTTTTACATAGTTCCCGTAAAAGGCACTAAAATGATATGGGAAAGCAGTACAACGCCATACCAAGGAATCATTCCTCGCTGGGTGTCCCTGAGTAGTGCTCTATTGTTAGAAAACGGACCGTTTTATGCAATATTTTGCAATCGTACAAGCCTTGAAGACAGTGCTGTAAAAATCTCCATCGGTTCTTTGTCGTGTAGAGTCCAAACCGACCAAGACTCTGTACTCTAGTACAGAGTCTTGTACGGTGGTTCTAACCTTTAAGTCCGCTAATGAGTGACAACAGTTCAAAAACGTGCTGTTTAGCAGTACTTTTCTGCGATGTTGTTTGAATTTCGATACCTTGCAAAACTCAATATTTTTTGTTTTGTATCATTTTTAATCATGAATGCCCTTGATAGCCAAAGCCGAGAATGAAAGAAATTCCACGACAAAGGCTACGAGAACTTCGATAACCAAACAACAGTTTCAACAAGAGTGTTGTACATCGTACTAGGTTCATTTTGATAACATATCACGCAACAGCTTTATTCAGCAGATAAAACATGTCATTTGTATTCGGAACACAGTTTATCCGATGGATAAAGACCCACATAACTAACACGATAAAGTTATCAACTCCCTGACTAAGCAGCCTGAAGGCCGGATATTTTTCCTTACCATCCGGCGGTCATGCAAAACAACCGCGAAACCAAGGTCCGGTTGTCACGGAGAACTTGAATTTTGTGCCTTTTATTTTACTTCTAAATTAACGTCCTTTCGACAGATCTGCCTGTAATATAGTTTTCATATCCGAAAAACTCCAATAGTATTGATCTAGTAATAAATAATCGCGAAATTCTCCGAGCAAAAAGGTTATGTTTGTTTAATTGTTTGTTTTTAAGGACATTCCGTCATATTTTGAGTCATGTATTAGTTTAGTCACTATTTTCGGTGTCTGTGGATGGAATTCCACACTATATAACTATTTAAATGAAACATATTCAGTAGAACTTTCATGTGGTGATTTTGTTTTACAGTGGAATATTCGAAAGAAATAAAGATTTTTTTTTAAATTGAACGCGTGTCTCTCGTAGGGCAACCTGTTTCCAATTGTTTCTAATCTGGTTCAGCCCTTGACTGTTAAGTGGCTCTTCGTGGATAATTTACCGTAAAGCGGGTGGCGACGGCAACAAGCCCTGAGGCATTCATTTATCGCTCATAAAGAACTGTCCAAACCATTAATTTTATCCCTCGTGTATAAGTCATTGAGCACCACCGATAGCCTTCTGCGCCATGTATTTTAGCTCTTGCGCCCAAATGATTTCATTCCATTCTGCAGGTATTTAGCTATGATAAAATAACGATATGCTACAAGCTATTAGTTATCTATTACCAACATAGGAAGTACTTTATGTAGTAGTAATGATGGAGGCCGAAGGGCACCGCACAAGGCCTTCTGTCACCCTACACCAGTTTAGATGTAAAGCTATCATTGCATGCTGTCGGCGATATATTATATATATGTATATATATATCATAATGATATGATTTATATTGGTTTAAAAAATTATGTTTTGTTTACATTTTTTTAATCATTGTGGGCGCCAAACTAGGAAACATGAAGCAAAAGGCCTTAAAAAATCTTGTCATATAGCCTCGCAGTTTTGATACTTTTTTTCAGTGTAAAAAAAAATGACTGAAGTACTGGAGTAATATATAATTTCTAAATTGGATTCTTAAGTTTAATATTCAAGTAGATTGAATTGGTACTGAGGAAGCTATAAACAGAGCTAGACGAATACGGTCAAGGTAACTGAATCGTCTGACTTTACAGAATATGCGAGCTTATTAAATGTTCGCTTTCAACAAACGACTTTTATAAACCTTTGTCCGGATTTCCAAAAACTTTACTCGTTGAATTTTTTCTACTAAAGACAGCATTCGTGATCAATTCGGAAAAGTTCAACGCAAGGCCTACAAGAATTTTTTTGCATGTTATTAAGTTCTAGGTGACGGCTGATTCAGTAAAAAAAAACTCCAGGCCGGAACATTCTAGACCTTCAGACAATGTTCCGTTCTTAATCGCCCTTCAGCTGTGGTCTGAATTTTGACTGACAAAATAAATTGTTAACATTTATAAGCAAATGCATAACCTGATGCAGCCAGCCCTTATAAACAATGAATCGAAGCTAAGTAGGTTTTGAATATTGAATACTCAAGCACCAAAGTACATGCGACGAATGCAGATGAGGAGATAAACAAATTAAATGTTTCCAATGTTTTACTCCCTGCTTATGACAGATAGAGAGCAGTTTTCACCTTTCCCGGTGTAATCGGGTGTTTTCAAATTCTGAGAAATGAACACCGACGATAGACTTGGCCGGCCGTAGTAGGAACAAGTTTCAAAAGCTGAAATATGCAGACAATTTTATATGCGGAAAAATGTCTTAGCAGTTATCACTCGTCGCTTTTTGTTTTCATATTTTTCCCAAGACATGCTTCAGGGTACATTAAGAGCCTGCGATGCGGTTGCCGCTGAGAATTGGCCGTCGATGAAAGGTGCGAAGATCCCGAGAGAGGTTAGTCTATATAAAACATTGAAAATTATGTGATTGTACAGGTTCGACAAGACTGTGAAATGCTAGCTTTGTCGACCACTTGCAAGCCTTGTATTTTGTTCCTTTTTACCTGCTCTTGTAAAGCTTAGGCTTATTTATGTTAAGTTGCAAGTCCTTCTAAACCACCTCCCATTCATCTCGTCGCCAAGAGGCAAATACTGTAGTAGTCGATGAACGAACTCTATGAAACACTTGCGCGCAATCCCACTTGATCGACAAGTAGTATTTCTTGGATAAATATTGAAGGGGAGCTCCTGTTAATTTATCGATTGTTTCAAGCTTGGTGGTCAGAATGCCTTCGAGGCGATAGAATTCTAGCTATTTGGTTGGTCACGCACTCGGGGTTTATAGCTACCAGCGTTTATCATAAAAACAAAGTATTTTCCGGCTGTCTATATTGACATAACGCTCAAACTAAGAAAGGAGGAGGAAATTTCAAGTGAACCATTATCATGTAAGCTCGTGTAAGATCTTGTGGAAATAACGTCTCATTAGTTTGGGAAGTCAGAGATGCATCAGCCGACGATATAAATAAGTGAGTTGTGTAGCATTGCAGAAGTTAATACGTCTTTATTGTGTAGGAAGCATTTCGGAATGACTTGATACATTTGCGCTATTTACACCGCATCAATACGAAGCGCTAATAAAACTGGATCCGCGGTAGCTTTGTTCAACAAAGAGTCTAAGAGTCTTCCCACGTCCGATTTCCGTCCAAACTCATTGAGTTCACTGTAAGATAAACCGCCGTGGCTGAGAGCTGAGTCATTGTGGATAAGCTGGATATTTCAAACTTCGGCTGAAATCAGTTCCATAACGCGTGCTAAGGTTGGTTGAAGCATTCTTCTGGTTTCTAATGTTTCAAGGAGTAAATTGAGTTGCTGCTGTAAAACGTTTGAAGGGGAGACAGCAAGAGTTGCTTTACGGTATGAAATATGAACTTGAACTTTGAGGTTTCAATGCTGTCACTATAAAGATATGATTGACGGCGATAGAGACTTCCATAAAAATACCAATCAAGTAAACTGCACAAACCGACAACAGGTACACATGTACGGTTTTATACTTTAATTTATGACTTTTATTCCGGCGCTAGAAATATTTTAAAGGATGCTCGATAATGGACATATCATCATCGTCCAAAAGACAACCATTTTGTCAGTAACCGGAATAATTTCAACCTGGGTTCCTACGTAGCTTTTTTGTTCGATGCCGACAAATTGTTGAGTATAGTATAGCGTTGTCTTGGGCGACGAGTTGGTAAGATAAATTACACATTTTACTCTTGTATTTCGGTTGCTCGGAGAAACTTGACTAATTTTCATATAGATTGCTGGTAACGGTGAACCAATCATTAGAAATATCTATTTTTAGTTGGCATTAAAATGTTCGAATTATAGTCTCGAAACAAAAATTCTAAATTGAATTTCTGATGCGCTGTTTTTGCATCGCGTGAAGTTTGCTCAGTTTTCGCACCTTTGCGCGCGTCACATTGACTATTTTCACGTAATTTGCGCTCGATTATATGCTCGTTGTTTTATTGTATAATCATTACAAAGTGCCAACAAGTGTTAAACAAACAATACGTCGAATACACTCGGTGAAATGTGATACTATTAACCCACTAACCTCCTTTTCCTGTGACAAGTATCGGCTAAGCCTTTGTTTTTGTAATGATCAGGAACAAGTAATAAAAGACGATGCAAATTATCGCCTTGCTTTTATAAGGCATAAAAGTACGTTCAAACTCGCCGCTTATAATGCGAGTCAACGATGCGATTTCAGCATAACGCCGTCATCGAAACATAAGAGCTGTGTTTAAAGATTCCTCCTAGTAAAGCGATACTCTTTTACCCCTTTCCGGGTAGCGTTTGTTTGTATGATATGTGCAGTGTAATAAAATACGTTCCAGGGTATCGATTGGCTTAAGTCAGCTAAGCGATTTTCGACCCGAAGGTTGTTTTCAAGTGTCATTGTAGCGTAAGAGGATTGACTATAGAAATCAATTAACATAAATCATCACGAGAAACTTGAATCCTCGACCATTTTAAAACGCCCAAATTCACAACTTGAAAACGTTCTGAACTTTCGCCTGTCAAATACCGAATAACCAACACCACCAATGAAAAGTACTGCTCAATAGCCTTCATTTGAATAGCCACACTGTATGATTTCAGTATTCCACAGAAACAACCGTTAAAAGCAAATTACATGATCCAACGTTTGGCTCCAGGGCTTAGAGGTTTACTAAAATGTATTTTCAAAGTCTTTTTGTCCTGGTACAGTCATGATTGAAAGCCGTAACCCCAGATGGGAGTTAGTCGGTGAGTTTCCTGTTGTAGGCGAATTCAACAATGGTGGTCGTATCTTAGTTTAGCTCACTGATGGTTCTCGATTTTTTTGTTCTTTCCTATCTTTAAAAAGAAGCAACACAAAATGAAGAAAAGCCTTTTCAATCGGACGGAAACCAACTGTCTGGAAAAACGTTTTTATCTCTTAATATTTGCCGGACAAAAAGCGTTTATGAATTCTTTTTCTACCAGCTTCTGTGGAAAGCCAAAACATTTTATTCATTGTCTTCGTGGCGGAAACATATGTAAATAGAACGCAAGAACGCAAGACAAGGTCGAAAAGGCGAGATTTCACGAAAAATAGAGCACTCTTCACTGTTAGTTTTGCTCAATAGTACTTTGCGATGATTTCTTTATTGCCATTTGTCAATCAGACTGATTGAAAATCGCACCGCAAACGTTGTATCGGGTTTCGTGACTTGAGCAAACGATGTAGCCAAACCAAAAGATAAAATTAGCATATAAATTATTTTCTACGAAATTTTGCCGCTTTGTAATTTTCTTCTGACAGCAGGCGAGGGACAAAAGAGATCTCATTTTTGAAGACTAGGAGAGAAGTAAAAATCTTTTCGGCTGTTTGGGTGACATGTGGTTGATAGATATAGTGTGTAGACACGATACAACAGCATGTGGTTCATTCCCTTACATAGCTTAAAACATAAATAACATGATCTTGCAGGCCTACAACAAAGGCCGACATCTGCAGGGTTCTTTGAATAAACATTAGGATCTGAATAACACGCAAGTGGCGCGTCAATTATTTCTGCCTCGCGCCTTTTATTTTGAAAGAACTTTTCGCGCCTGACGTATTAAGAACGCGCGAAATTGTTGATAGGTTTTGAAACCCGAAATGTTTACTGAAAAAATCACTTAAGTACATGTTGGCAAACAATGGCAACACGCCGCTAAACCCAATCTCAAATATTGGCGATCTTTCAGTTCAATATTGATCTATTTTGGTTGAAAATATCCGGCTTATACTTTGGTGTTAATTATATCGAGCAATTTTCTCGGCTTTCTAAATTCTAAGTACATGTAAACAAGAAACAATTATTGTATGATGAAGCAGTAACTGGGCTGAGCGCGCGAACATTAGAAAAAGCGCAAAAAAAAAAGCAAGTTGAATTTTACGCGATGAGTTCGCGACAGATGTTTTCCTGCCAGTCACTTTGAACGATTAGAACATCAGGCAAAATTTCGCGGTTGTCTTTATTCGGAGGATTTTATGGTCCTAGCTTTTTTTCTTGCAGTGCAGGGTCATTAAGACATACTGCTGACATAATGAAATGAGAGAAGCTATTTATTGAATAATTAATCAAATCTGTTCAACATTTACGCTGGAAGTTAGAAAAGTACACTGTTGTAGCAAGCAACCGATGGACACCGCAAATGTTCTGTTTGTTTACAAACACTTCAAAACAGAGATACATCAGATAGATGACCTCATATAGATCTCAGTTTTGATCGCGAGTCTCTCGCCATTCACTAGTGCGTAACGCCATTCACTATTGTATTGACTCTTCGTCGCTACAAAAAAGCCAATCGCTTAAACTTGTATAAACATGTGGCAATAGGCCTAGTGTGGGCGTTTTTACGAGGCCTTTCCAATTTTCTTTGACCTGCGTTAAAAGTTTTCGAGCCTCCTTTTATCTTGTTGTGATGTGCGCAGATACTTCAAAGAGAACCGACAACTAATCTGGTATAATTTAGAGCGCAAACCATTTTCCCGTCTTTGGTCACGACTCAGGAAGCATTTGTCACTTTTCATTTACTAAAGCAATCACGCGTGGTCGATTCGAGTTTCGAAGCGCTCGGGCTGTTTTATTGTATTTCAGCGTAAAATCGATAAATTTTTCTTCACCGTTATCACCACTTAGTAACGGTGGATAATGCCAGGGAGGACAAATGCATGCCATGGAAGACGTTTTTGATCGCAGACCTCACGCCCACCTCTTTTTGGCAAACAAAGCGAGTGAGCATACAAAAGGCTCAGTGAAAATTGTGACAAGGCCACGCCTGCCTGTTTATATGCCATAGATTATTGGGTGTTGGATAGTATTATTATACGATTTGCTTTCTTAATCTGCCAATCGCCAACAAGGTGAAGTGTACACAAGTACTATAAACCATCGGGGGGCCTCAATTGATTTGCAAATAATTGGAAACTTTAATACGACAGAAAATAATTAAAATCTGTCTGGCTTGCCACTCAAGCCTTGTCAATTCCCCAAAGCATCTTTTGAAAAGTGATCACTGCGACCTGGCGAAACACAAAGCCGTGCCGCTGCACGAAATTTAAACCGTGTGCGTTTCAAGTGCGCCGTGAAGTACGACCTTCAGATTTCCCTGCGGCGCTAATTTGTGCAAACTCGACCATTTCTAACGCTGGAGAGTGGAGTAAGGGCAGGCAAAACAAAACCTGCCGTGACTGAATAACGTTTTGCGCCACCGACTGGTAGAGAGCCCGGGGTTATAAAACATTTAGCACCGACCGTGAATTAAGCTTAATTATGACGTCTCAGTTGGGCCCTTTAGGAACGAACAGTTCAACTCAACCAGCGCAGAGACAAGCAGGTAGTAAGAGAAAGCGATCGCAAACTCGTGACTTGTCGCCTCCGTTGACTCCACTATCTCCGTCCGCATCTCATTCAAAACGAAGCGAGACCTCAACATCCGCCTTCGAGCTGATCGAAGCCGAGGTAAGGATAAAGAAAATTCTGTAAACCAAGTCAAGTGCCGAAGTGATCGCTGTCTGCACTTGTCACAATACACTTGATCCTTTAGCGAACTTGAGTCACTCGCCCAGTTAACTGATCGACTCAACAACCTGCCGCTGAGAGTGAGCCTTCGTATGGCGGTGAGCTGAGCTAAATCATCGAGTCCAGTGCATGACTTTAAAACTTTGCTGAGCTGATGTCGTGAAAGTGTGTCACACCGGTAAACTATCACGCATGCTACGTTTGTAAGATACTAGAGTTATTAACTCCATATGTTTTGTTATTTCACAGGATCGAGTCCTTGGGCTCCATGGAGTGAGCACAGTCAGTGGAGCAGGCGTCGTATCGTCGCCTTCAGCCAATGTCACCAGTGCAGGTATAGTCTCGTGCGCACCTCGTCTCTCACACACTCCGCCTCACGACTTCCGTGAGGTTCTCGCCTCACCGATGCAGCCTCAAACCCATCAATACTACGCTCCGCAGTATAATCCGTTACACTTTCCACAGCAGCAACAACCAAGGTTCGATTTTACCCATCCGCTTGAGCCGTTTCAAACAACTCACTCGCAGCAATTCGGCAATGGACCAACGGGCTTTCACCCAACTACAGGGGCGCCTCATCAAGCTATGGCTGGGCCTAATCATCCACAGCCAGTATCACAGCATCAAGCACGCCATCCTGCTCTCCGAGCACGGCCTACTGATGTGGAGGTCTTACAACAAGCGCACATTAACCAATTTGCTGGGGCGGCCATGGAACACGCGAGGAGAAGAGAGGCCGAATTGTACTCAGCCGTGCGAAGACCTGATGTGTTTGATATGATAGCACCAGGAAATATTCAAGACACACAGGTAAATACACAAAATTTTGGTCTTTTTCTAGATGTCACACTGCACTGCTCCCCATAAATATCCGCAAAACATTCGAACTTTTCGATTCAATGGGTTTCGCTTTCTTCTCCGCCATTTGTGCACGCTTGGGGCATGACGCAACAGTAGCAAAACGTGGAAATACACCACGAGACTGAACGCGAATTCAACTTTACAGAAAATGTCAAAAAAAATTATCTTTGAAGCAGGAAGAAATAATGCCGGCTTACGGTTTCGAGATGACCACGAGTATCCGTTGTGGTTCCAAAACATCTGTGATCATTGAAATTTAGGCGCTGAATGATGCCCTCTATATGGAGCGTGTGTGCAAACTAAATCTTAAGATACGACAATCTTCAAGGTCATGGACAAGAGACAATTTCGAGTCCTCCGGTCAATATTATCTTTTAAAGCCCGTAGCGTTATGCCCGGCGCTGTTAAAAGCCGACACTCGACACAAATTTCCTTTTTATTTTATTACTGTTTCATGGCCGCGGTAATATACTTGCTTGTCTTTATCCGCTTCATCAAGTTTTTGGGGTTTCCTTCGGAGCTTAGCCGTAAATTGATCGCAAAGTCATGCGGCGCGAATTGGTTTGTTTTCAAGTTTTAACCGGCGTTGTGAGAACGTTGATAAGTAGGAAATTTGCTCCCTACAACTTTGAACAATGTGTGTGTTTTTGTGAGACAGTTGCGGTGATCAATAACATGAAAAGACGAGAATAAGTCACGAGAGCTACATTCACAATGGATTCCTTAAGCCGTGGAAACAAAAAGCGCTTGAGTAGCGTGCAGTGTTGCGGTTTGAATTCGAATAGTTCTACCAACATCTCGTTTCTCTAAACTGTTTTCTAGACTGCGCTGTTGATGTTAATGAATAATGGTTCTCGGGGCTATTTTTTATAGGAAACAAAGCTTTCAAAATGCTAACTACTTTACTGACAAACCCCAACAAACCATTTGCAAGAGCAAGTAACCATTGTTACTCCAGGTGAAAATTAGGCGTTGAACTTAAGACAGGAAAATTATCTTCAACAATAGACCTTCTTCGTGACTTGCTTGGGTTTGTGTGTTCGAAAACAGGGAACCTATTTACAAAGAAAAGGCGTTTTAACGAAGCTTAAATCATTCCATTTTGAAGTCGCCAAACACCCCATGCGGAGAGAAGGCATAAATAAATTCGAAACACTCGTTTATCAATGTGCTTTCACAACAGCAAGATCTAAACATTACCGGTAAAAGGCGGACTGTAAAGTAGTTTCTTTCATGGGAAAAGATATTCTTCAATTCAAAGGAACAGTTGTACATATTGAAGAAGCAAGTGAAGAGACGATGGTAGCATTTATATAAATACTTCTCATTTTCGCCTCATTGACCACAAGTCGTTGTTTCTAAGATAAAATTGTAAGCGAGACGTTTGTTGTGTGTTTACGGAGAAAACTAAAGCGAAAAACCTACACAATACATTGAAACCTTTCTACTGTATTTTACCAAGCTTTTTGTCTTACTCAACAAGCTACTCGATGGCACGCAGATATTTATGAATAGGAGAACAAATCGTGGCTTTCTTGTGTTTAGACGGCGTTCTCTTTGGATACTCAGTAGGGAGCAATTAATAAAACAACCACAGAATCGTTCACCCCGTAGAAAACTCCATTCAAAATATCCGATAACCCTGGTGTTTGTCGCTGTTTGTGTGTTCACGAAAACTAATTAGCCCTCGAAGAACTGTTCCTCGGAGAGTCTAGTCCCTTAGCTAATGTTTACAATCGTACGGCTGTATTTAGCGGTTTATGTTCATGATTCTTTTCAACTCGGATAAATGTTGACCCCAGAGCACTTTACAGCTCATTGCTAAAGGTGTGAAACACTACAGGTTTCCTAATCTCATTTGCTTAGTTTACTTATAGATTTAAAAGCGATTTTCAAGCACGCGACTCAAAAAAACGTTTATTGATCAGCAACCGAACAGTCTCCGCTGAGTTTTTCGCTTCTTGGTAATTAGCAAACAGAAATATTGCAACTCTCGGGCATAAAGCCAACGCTCGCTTGCAGAAATTACAATATTAAGGGCGGAAGGCATTAAATAGATCTGTGGCTTTGAAATAAAAACGTAGCGATTAGCGAAACCATTTCAACCCAGCAACAATACATTTCTTCTTTGAACCTTTGTTGACTTCCTTATAATTCTGTCTTCTTATACTCGCTCCACTAATTGCCACAATAGAGGTTTTTACAGTAAGTGTTTTTCCTGTTACGAAGAACACTTTTTTTAATAAAGGAATAGACATGCATAATAAAAAGAAAGTCCTTTGGGCTTTCAAAATAAGTATATTCCTTTTTGTGAAGTAGATTTTGAACGATATACTGTATAAAGATAGCTAAATATTTACCTAGCGGTCACTATTGTCACTTGTTACTCTTACAGAATCATCGCTCTGGATTAAACAGCAAAAATGGAGATTCACATAACCATCACAATGCACGAGAAAGTAAGTGCAATAAAACTGCAAATATGACCAATTTTTATAGGAAAGTTCTTCCCAATAGCGATTATTTGAATGGTCACACTTTATATTAGTATTTCATTCGCAGACTTAATAGTTAGAAACTTCTTTTATAGCGTAACAAACAGCAACAAAGGAATCACACTATCTAGAGGTTTTAATCGGCCACAGACTCAAAAGATAGAACCAACTTGTACAGTACAATAAACAGCACCACAGGAAAGTACTGCTTTGAATTTGCACTTTAGGTTATCCACAAACTCAAAATTTAAAACCATATTACATGACTTAAAAAGTAAAATAAAGTAAAGGTACAATGCCACCCCCAAAGAGTATACCACTCCCTGTCATTTTCATAGTTTTATTTATTTATATAGTTTACTTCTCTTGTACATGATGACAAAATTGACATTTGATGTACTTCATACGTATTGAACTGTTTTCAACTGACTGCAGGCATTTATTTCTTGGTAAAAATAACTTACCATTTATTGCAGGCGTATAGCAGCATTGATCAGATTTGTTCAAGACATAATCTACAAATAAAACGCGCTTTTTAAAAAACTTATTACGAGCTTAGCCTGAGGAAAGCTATCTAGTATTATTGGCAGTAGTAAGCACCCCCCCCCCCCCCCCCCTAAAAAACAGAATTGAAGAGGTTCTGCATTTTAGAGTTAAGCCGACTATTGAAGACTTTTCACATGTAAAGTAAAAATCGAACAATCTTGCTAGATTTCAAATCATTAAAGCGCTCTGTGAATTCTTATTTGATAAGAAGAGAGGAAACGGAAAGCTTTATCTTTGTGCGTCAGTACTTAGGGCATTTGTTCAGTTCTCGTGATTAAGTAAGGATTTGAAACCCAAACAAACCAAGAGCTCCGACCCAACTCTCACGCATTTTCCATAAAAAAACTAAGCTTCATTTGGGTGCAAGGACATTTTTGGGTGGTAAATTTAAGTAAAGTG
The DNA here is from genome assembly GCA_024195265.1 of Dendrophyllia cribrosa. Lineage (NCBI taxonomy): Eukaryota > Metazoa > Cnidaria > Anthozoa > Scleractinia > Dendrophylliidae > Dendrophyllia > Dendrophyllia cribrosa. The sequence goes on along the minus strand of JAJLRJ010000008.1, from coordinate 7,064,995 downwards.
GTTTCTTTTAGTACTGCGCCAAAACGATAGCATAATGGCACCTTAACAAAGAAAGATGGCAAATTTTCCAATCGACTTAATGCGCATAGCTTATTTATCTTTTCTATCAGTAATCCAGAGACAATATTTTGCTTGGGTGATCAATCTTCCTTTGACAAGAAATGGAAAATAATAAAAAGTATATTTTTGGCCACGTTACAAAACGAGCGGGCAAACTACAAATTAAATTGAAGAAAGCGACTTTTGTGCTGTGCATTTAAAGCCTCGCTGAAAGAGACAAAGTTTAATTCTTATTTATGACCATAATGCTTACAATCGTCTTATATATCTTTTTTCTCTTTTTTTCTTATCAAAAATACACAAAATAAATGACCATATAACCATGCATTACCGCAGAAGATCGTACTTGTTGGAGAGAACGTACATTTCTTTCCTAAGGCACCAAAAAGTAATTTCAAAGTTTGCTTCGTTCCTTAAAAACTTAATTGGCCTATTTTCATTTTACAGTTATTACGATAATTATTTCTCGGAGTTATTTGGGTTTTATGGGCTGTGTTTCAGTGCACAACGCGACCACTTAGTAGTCCATGGGTTAATAAATATTTGGTCAATTCAGTGCCCGACGGTGTTTCCTGGAGTGCAGTTTTATCGACTTCTCGTTTACCAACTGTTTTAACGAGGGTTGCTCGGCCAACAGAAACCACAGCGGGAAAATCACAGTTTGTTTAGGCTTGTTAGCAAATGCCTCTGGCTGGTTGCACTAAAATTCGAGTCAATCACTGAATTCACTATTGCTTAATTCTGTTTTTTTTTGTAGAACAATATATTTGGTGAAACGAAATCGATTGATGTAAGACCAGCTTCATTTTCCTTGAATTTAGACAAGCTATCATGTACACTCTTGCCATATATACGCGCCTAACAATATCTAGTTCCAATTATATTTGTCAGCGGGCGGTATATTTTGTTCCGTTGTCATTGGTATAAGCATTTATACAATATTTACTTTTGGTACTTCAATACTGTCACAAGCTTTTGCCATAAACTGTCAGCAAACGCCATTGTAAAGTAAATGATGGCTTATATAGTACATGCAACACGCCATTTTATTTCAGTTCATCGATCATCGCGTCACTGAAAATTTTGTTTGGGAATACAGCTAATTCATTCGATTTGAGTTAGACCCCGTGAAAAGGTGAAAAAAGTGAATGTTGTAAGCAAGGTTGAACTTGCACGTAATGTAACTAATCAGAACTAAAGAATTTTCTACCAGAATATCCATAATAATTTCGCTTTTCCCGGTGTCGCCCACCAGCGAGTGTTCATCGCTTGCCAAAAAAAGGGCTGTGTTTCATTATTATTATTATTATTTTATTTATTGTTATCGTTATTATTATCATTTTAATGTTAATTTCTACTAAGCAGAAAAACATCTGCCGCGAGAGTACCGCGGAAACCGTGAAAGGAGTTCTAAAGTTATAAATTACTCAAAACAGGTGAACGGTTCTGTTATGTTAATGTTTTATGATAAAATAGGAACCTCACAGGATATTTAGGGAAATCGACAAGACGGGTTCATACGCGAGGATGTACGTATTCAATGTCTTTCACGAAAATTCAGACAATATAATTGTTAACAACTGCAGAATATCAGGACAGAATGGAATATCAAACAACAAAGTCAAAATCACCAACCATTTACAGGCGTTTTTCTATCGGCCAGTCTATTCATTGCAGGCTTTTGTTTCATGACATCCTATACCGTATTTATTGCCTTTTCTCTTTATTGAAATGTCGTATTCTTTGTGTAAGGTGTTCTTTTTGTTCTGCGATGAACACTTGTTGACCGGACATGCGGTCCAACATTTTAAAGATAGACACTTGCTGGTATCGAGGGCAGTTTTGAAGTGAATTTCCTTTCCCACCAGGGGTCAATAAAAACAAAGATATTCCTTTCTGTATGTAGACAACCACTCACAACCAATCGCTTGGTGACTGTTCTCGCTTTGGAAAATGCGTTAGATAACTGCTTGATAAGATACATTTATATATATATATTTTCAATTTTGGCAAATTCAATCTCGCAAAATAACGGAAAAGTCGTTATGTTTGGCAGACAAATGACACGGATAGTATTTGTAGATTAATCGAGAATAAAACTTGTTCAGAAATTGTTTTATGATGGAAATACTCCAGTAATCCCTAATTATTTAAGAATCTTGTGGGCAAACAACAAACTCGAATCAAAATGTTATAGTTGTTTTGCAAATATCAAGAAGGGTTTACTTTTCATTTTAATTGGTTTCGACACAACTTTTTTTGATTCGTTTTATATATCGTGCAAACAAATATTCGTGGAAAAACCCTTGAACCATGAAACCACTGAAAAACGACACACAAAAGCTAAAAATACTCTAATAAAACATCTTAATCGATGTGACGCCAACCTAACTCTTATTAAGAATTCTATAAGATGTCGGCGCCGTTTGTGCATTTGTAATTTTGTCGTAATGGTTTAGATCTGTCGTAACAGTTATACGCCTTCTAATAGCTCGCACACAAAAAATGGGCGGTGAAAAATAGTACCTTTGTACCATAACATCATGCAACAAACCGAAACGTCTATCTTCGATAACTTAAAAAAGAGCCGCTTTTCTGATCTGAGAGAATTAAAAGAACGTTGAAAACTCTGTTTATTGACCTTGGATCGATAAACTTACAACAATTAACGTGTCCTACAAATGCGTGTGTAGTTAAAAAAAGCTTTGTTTTGATTCGCTTTATTTATGTTTATTTTAGTGAAACTAATTGCTACCAGTAAGCTCGCCACGGACGAGTTACTGGCACCCTGTCCATTCAATTGCTCCACGCTTCAGGACAACTTGTTTCAGTCCCGAGAGCTCGTATAAGCAACCTAGTTAATTGTTGATTTAACACGCTCCCTTTGCAATATTTAAATTTCAAACTAAGTGCTGCCAGTAACTGTTCCGTAGGGCAGAATTAAAAGGCCTTTTAAACCATTCTAGTACCTGTGTTTGCCTTGCAGCTATCCTGCATTTGTCTCAGGTTGGGTTGGTTAGATCTCAGACACGGCTGTTTACTGAATCGCTAAAATAGTACGCTTTAGGGCATATAATTTTACGTTTTAAGATAAATGTGGTATGCGTAAACCCTTAGCAATTTCAAATTGAAATAACTTTTAGACAAAGACTTCCACTAAACTTAAGATTCCCAAGAACTGAGTGCCCTACTTTTGCTGCAGGTTTATTGTTTTCTTTAGGTTATTAATAAGTTTCAAGTTTCAAGTTTCCTGAACAGGTTGATTCAAATTAATCTAGTTTCAAGTTTCATTTATCTCTACACTGTTTACAAGCAAAGTTTCATACTCTTGTAAAAATAACTATTAGAACAGGTCAATTCAAATTAACATATCAAAAACTTTGCGGTAGGTCACTAGCATGTAAATTTACAGGTTCTTCGGGTGTCCGCGTAAGCCTGGGGCGAGTTTCTTAGAAATCACTACAGCTTACACTACACTTAACTGCAGTTACTCACATTCAATTAATATTGCAAAACATTACAGATATAAACTGATTTTATTTGCTTTTCATCAACGGCAGAAAGACGTTTTCTAATTCTTATTTAGAGGCAAAACATTAGCGACTATTTTCTGCTTGATCTTGGATGCTTATAAAATTTCTTTGTCGTGTTTTTTTATTTTTTAATAATTATTTTTTAATAAAAAAGTAAACTGTTATATTTGAGCGAAAGATGTTTGTTGTTTTTGTCATTCGAAATGTTTCTAAATATTTCAATTGTTTCGTTTTATTAAAGGGTATAATTCATCATCTGGAGTTTTTGTGACATGAACGACGTGAAAGAGCTCATGATTTGGTCACCGTAGTGGGCTATGTTCGCTTTTCAAAAAGTCTATTTCAAACGATCAAATATTGAATCTTATCTCTATTCTGGTTACTAAAAAAGGAAAGGCAAAGGAAACGAATTAAAAACGCGATATTTCAACACTTTACGTATTTCTCTATATAATTAAAAGTGTAATCCGTAAAGTGTTCGTTTTATATCCGTGTTTTAGTGTTTTTGTCTGGCAAAGCAAGATAATGATTCTTTCTTTATGAACTTTTGTCTCCGTTTGTGATCTGTCGGTTCCGAAGGACTTGTCTTTTATGCCAGGACACTTTTAATTGCCGAGAACTATATTAAAATCGGTGAAAACTGTTTATAAGCAAGTGAAATTGCGTTGACAACTTTTAATATACACCGCCTGTAAATCTTGGCAGGTTTAAAAGCTTAGTTAAATGGGCGGGCTACAACGTTATGCCAAAAGCGTCTTAACCATTAATTACTTTGCAATAAACTACAACTTAATAACAGCGATATGGCTTTAAGTGAGCCGGTTTTGACCCATGTTTCACCTGTTATGGTCCGTTTAATGAAAATGATTTCTTGGCGTGTACAATATTCAGGACAATACCAACAAGTCTTTGTAGCGTTGTTAAGCGGCAACTATAAAGTAAACCATTTTAATTGTTCTTGCCAGTTTTCAGTATAGCTTTAATATTTCCCTATTCGATATTTCCATTCAGGCTTCAATATTTCCATTCAATCATAAAGCCATTTTTAATGCGGAAGAAAGCTCCTTTTAATAACTAAGATCTTTTCTGCAGTTATCTGATTTCAAAGAACTTGAAAAGTTGGATGAAAATGGCTTCTTCCCGTAACAAAAAAAACAAAACAAAATATATACAACACTGACTGTTCAAACGCTTCCCTGAAACCGGCTTTTTAACACTCGGGCAGGGCTAACCTTGTTTGTAACCAAGAAGCTATGATGTCATGGAGATTTTTTGTGTTTGGGGTAAAAAAACCCGGCTCAGATTAAACCTAAACACCTTTAATTTTCTCGTACATGAAATGCCCTTTAGAACGCAAAGAGAAAGATATCCTTCAAGTGAATCATCGAAGGCTGAACGAACATAAATGGTTTTAACGAATTTTTCAAGACACTGTAAGGGAAGAACTGAATTGTTCAAGTTCCATTTGACTTTTATTCTTACCATTCGTAACGTAGTGCACTAGTAGCTAGAGTAATTAAAAAAACACTGGACCATTTTATATGGGTTTCCATTGAAGCAAACATGTCTTCTAACTAACTAAAAATTGAGATATAACCCATTTAAACCATTTTCCTTGTCGTGTAAGTGCTTCAGTCGACAGAGAAATACCTGAACTGTGACCAATTTAAACGAAAGCTGCTAGTTCTTGCCGTAATTTCAGTGTCGTTCGTTTTAAAATTTTTCGAAAATTTGTTAAGTTTCTCATTGGCATTATCGACCGTAGGAAGAATCGAAAGTTAACATAAATAGTTTCGAGTAGTTATATCCTGAGCAAAATAATTTATCATTTTGAGTAGTGCATGACTTCCAGAGTTGTGACTCACTTGTGCTAGCGTTGCTCGTACATGCAAACTAATAAAACGATGTATGTGGAGCATTAGACTTGAATTTTATATTCGGGGACATAATAGTTCGCGGGGACGTAATAGTTCCCGATTATGGCTCCTGATATTTTCCATTGATGATGGTAACAATGAAAAGCGCGCGAAAAAAAAAGTGAGCTGGCCGCTGGGATAAAAAGGCGCGAAAATGGCGAGTTGGATAAACACGCGTGATGAAAATGGGCTGTGAGAGCTGTAAAAAAAAGGAGCGAAAAAAGAGAGATATCATTAGCTGGCGCTTGGGCAATCTTTTCCATTAGCTGGCGCTTGGGCAGTCTTTTCCATTTTTCCTTTGTGCACTTTCATGAATTACTTACAGTAAATTACGAGATTCATTAACTAGGTTTTTGGAACACCAAAGGTCGGGGAAAATAAGATTTAGAAAATGCTGAAATTAATCTTCATGCAGTTTATGGGGATAGCAGTAGAGCGCGTGACGCGCACGGCCGGTTATTTTTCCCTACTTCATATAGCCAAACTCCGCGCTACTTATTCGTCTCGCGCCCGAGTTACTTGTGCTCAAAATCCACTAGTGTTGTATAGTTAACTTGATCGACTATTCTAAGACTGCTCTTGTATGACTCGCATTCTTAATAAATTTTTCTCTCGTCACAGCTCATAAACAAAAGCACGTGGAACGTGATTCTCGCGAGGAAGCTGACTCCGACAGCCCGGTTCACCCATCAGATGTATTCTGCTGTGTACCAGGCAGGCTCTCCCTCCTTAGTTCTACATCAAAATACAAAGTCACCGTGGGAGAAATCCGCCGGCGACTCTCACACCCCGAGTGTCTGAATGCTTCGCTGCTGGGCGGCGTTCTGCGGAGGTAAGAGTGTGTGATCAATAGCTTATTTCTCCTCTTGTTTTTGGTAGATTGCCAAACAGGCAGGTAAAGAGAATCTATAAAAACAGTACTGAGAAAATGGATGAATCTCTCGTTATCGATCACCCAGGAAATGGTGTTCTTTATGGGAGCGTGTCACTTATATGATTCCAGTTTTAGTGACTAATAAAAATTGATTCAAATACCGTCTTTGAGAAACGCTTGATATGTAAAAATAAAATTTCGGATTAAAAGAGAGGAAGCTTAAAAAAATTAACAAGGGTTATGTGCTCATACGATCTTCATTGTTTTTTCACAAGGGCGAAGTCTAAGAATGGTGGTAAAAGCTTACGTGATAAGTTAGAAAAGATTGGTTTGTCACTTCCGGCGGGAAGGAGGAAGGCAGCGCAAGTCACGCTTCTCACGTCACTGGTGGAAGGCAAGTATTACCACATACGTTCTTCTAAGACCCTATTTCGTAGGATCATCCGAGCGCGACATGTTTTCTGCTTTCAGTTTACATGCGAAAGGTTGCATTTGGCCCTGGCGCTAAGGATCATCCTATCTGGGAGGTAGGATGATCCTAGCGCTAGGATCATCCTAGCTCCATGTAAACGGCCTTGGGAGCCCGAGGGTTATCTTCGCTTTTGTTATTGTCACCTGCCGTCTTGCATTGCAACCGCGCCGAACTCAAAGGAACTGGGGCCATCCTACCGAATTTTTTAAGTAAACCAAAAGAAAAGTTGATCTTGGAAGCCGCATTTATGCATGTAAACCAAATAAAACTTTCTAGGATCATCCTAGCACTAGGTTCGTCCTCTTTCCATGTAAATGGGGCCTTAGAGCAGTTTTCAATCAAGTGTTGTAAAACCAAATCCAATGAAATCACACTGGCCAATCACAACAGATGCAAACAATCCAATGAACCAATCAGAACTCGAAGCAGATACAGGCAGCCGGCGCCAAGCGCGGGAAAACGCATGAGAGCAAGTCACGATTGGTTTTATTTTATTTATTTATTTTATTTAAATCAATATTTATACAGGAGAATCCTGTTTAGCATAGCTAGTTTAAATAGAGCCCTGATATAACACAAATCTAACAAAATTTACAGGCAGCATAAATGTACTAAACATAATCGCGTTCGAAGAACGCAATCCTAATTTCGTGTTGGTTGTCCTGTGGTTTATGTGCAGTAAAATTTGAGATTTTTTGGTAGACGGTCTTCCAAATGGCTGCCCCTATTGTTTTTTTTTTTTTTTCAGGGACTCATTTCCGCCGGAAATTTCTTCGAACGCGTCTCCATAATCTGTGATTACTGCTAGTATTAAACTATACTATCGGTTTACTTCTGTTTGCATGGTTGCAAAAGTGGCGCGAGATCTTTTTTAGCCAATCACAAAGCATAGCAATGCCAAACCAAAGTAATTGCGAAATTGCTTTCGTTTGACACTCAATTGAGAACCGCTCTGTTCATATTTATTAGCTCCTCTTCCACACTATTTGTCGTCACGTTTTTAGGTGTACGTAGCAACACCATTTTTAATCCTCTAAACACAATAAGCTGGAAAACTAGTTTTACCGATCAAGTCTTGGGATGTAGCTCTGTAAGAAAGCTTACAGAAATGTGAGTTTCCACTCTTTCAATCACAGGATACAGAGGAGCTCCGTTTGATCGTACAAGACGTTATTTTCTTCGAATTGTCGCCGTCTTGAAAGTTAAACTGATTGCGTTACACAAAATATGTACCGCGGGCCAAATTACTACGGGCTCGGAAGCTGCGAAATCGGTGTCTTCGTGCCTTGTTCGGAAAGCTTCGCTTTCCGAAGATAATTGCGCCCTTAGTAATTTGGCCCGCGGTACATATTTTGTGTAACGCAATCAGTTAAACTTTCAAGACGGCGACGATTCGAAGAAAATATCGTCTTGAACGATCAAATAGAACTCCTCTGGACCCTGTGTTTCAATAACTGATCTTATTCAAAATTTGTGACACGTGATTTGTTTGTTCCTTTTGCAGGCGAGGCCGCTCATTTAGCTGCAGACTTTGATTACGTGTGTGAATCTGAATTTCCCGCGGCGCAGCTGGCGGAGCGGCAGTACCGACAACACGCTGAACCATCTCAACAGCAGTCCAGAAAAAACGCTATCATGGCAGCAAAGTACGTATCTCTTTGTAAGCGCTGAGAAAAATACAGTTTCAACTTTGTCAGCACGTGTACCAGACTAGACCATACTTACAGACCACACCAGTCCAGACCAAACTTAAAGAAAATGATAATGCACATGCCAATTCGTCCAATTCTGCTAGAAATACGTGTCTCGCAGAACCTCGCGAAGCTCGGGGGAGGGTGCAACGCGGGTCGATTTGCGTATGAGGCTTTTTGCCATTCCACTTCGTCTTCTTTGAAACCAAAAGCGTTGGTAAAAGGTCCTTTCGATGGTTCGCGTACCGTTTACCGTCCGCCATCTTTGTTTACCATGCTCCTATATAGGTTTACATGAGGACCCCGCCTTACGGTCACCTCGTTAATACGGTCACCTCGTTATTACGGTCACTTTTTTTTGTCCCGGCGAAACGCGCACCCATACATTTTCTTATAATGAAACCCCGTTAATGCGGCCACCCTCTTAATACAGCCAAATTTTCATGGCCCGTTGGTGACCGTATTAACGGGATTCCACTGTAGTACCACATGCGTTCCTATCATCCTCTCTTTCGTTTGTCTGACGTCATTCAAGCTTTGTTTCGCTGTTGCCAGGCAAATGCACGATATCTTCAAGTATATAAATATCTTTTTCGCTCGAAATCGCGCGGCTTAGCTCCCGAAGCACGACAAATTTATTAACCTCGCTACGCTCGGGCCTTCGGCCCTCGCTTCGCGAGGAATTATTCATGATCACACGAAGCGTTGAAAGCAGGATTCCACGTTACCTTATACCGGCGCTGTATACGTAGTATCATCAGTGTAATTGTCCTATCTGGTGCTGCAAGATATATTTTGAGACTTGTAAGATGAATTGAGATGACATATGGTTGACATTGTTGCCTTTCCTCTCTTTCAGACAATTGACAAAAGAACTTCAAGACGTTCTTGCACAGGACCCCTATCCTAAGACCAGGTTACCCAACAGTAACCTACCGGACTCTATCTTACGGAGCCTTAACCAGTTTGGACTGGTGACTCACGGTTTTGGCTCGCCGGCTATTAATGCCGCCATGAATGCATTCCAAGCATACCTAGGAGAACTTCTTAAATTCCACGAAGGAAACGTCCCGTCAAGCGGAAACACCGGAAGTAGAAATCAGAATATTGTTAAAAACGGCGAGGCATGATTTGAAGTTATATATTGTCCACTGTACATTTAGAAAAGGAAATCAAATTTGTACCCATAGATAGTGTATTACATTGCAAGAACGAGCGGCTTTGAAAGCCACTGTCCCCGGACTTTAAACATGTATAGAATATATTATAATCATAGAGGAGAGACCGAAAAATACGCTACTTTCTCTATTCAGTCAACATAGGTGATAGCAAACTAGATAAAAACGTTTAGGGTGCGGGTAATAATGGAATAACCATTTGGTGTTTGTTGAAAATTTCGAGTTGCTATCAAAATTACGTTGCTGCTGTGTAAAACTATTTATTTATGCCACAGCAAAGGAATACATACGCGATATTAAAATGTTTTCTTTGACTGATAATGACCCTTTGACTCCCAGAGTTAACCCATGAGACAGTTGAGCACGGTTTTCAATTGAATTTGGTGTTTGGCAAGAGAACATAAAGCTCTTGTGTTTGGCCAATCACAATAGACGCAGACAATCCAATGAACCAATCAGAACTCAAATAATTACATGCAGCCAGCGCCAAGCGCGGGAAAACGCGTGCAAGCATGTCATGATTGGTTTTGGTTTTACTTCTGATTGGTTGAGAAGTTTGAGCGAGATCACAAAGCGTACCAATTCAAAACCAAAACAATTACGAAATTATTTTCGGCAATTAATTGAAAACCGCTCTTAAATGAAGAATATTTTTTTTTTCCTTTTTTTTTTTCTTTGTTTGAGAAGATAGGGTTTGTTTTCAATTCATTTTAAATTTGGGAACTTTTGGGAGTTAAGGGGTTACCGCTTCCAAGCTGAGAATATGTTCGCGAGAATTATTACAAATTAGAATTGAGAAATAATTAAATGAACGAAATTATACTTCAGCGATTCGATTGTGAGGAAAATACATGCGTTGGTTGTTTTTCAGTGATAAAATCGTTATTTCTCAAGAGTAACCAAAATCTTAATTTCTCCTCATAATACCATTACAGAATCAAACAGTAGGTTAAAACCAATAAATGAAATTATTGAGTCGAGGTTGTCGTCTATACTGTATTATACAATAACTAAAGATAATGCGCGCACTCTGATTGGTCGATAGCTATTGATTATTAGGGACGGATCATTATCTTTTTGAGGGCGCGAGTATGAGAAATATTGAAAAAAAAAAATGTTTGCAGGGCCTGTAAAGACAAAATGAATTGTTTGCAGACACGATATGCATAAAAAATGTTTGCAGAGAAGTCAGAAAATCTATTATTAATAAAAAATATTAGTTCCAAAACTGAAATAAACACTAAAGTTATACATTTTATTAACACAGGATCTTCAAATTGAACAAGCACAAAAATATATCCAGCTCAGGGGCGTAGCTACCTGTACGCACGTACGCACGTGCGTACCTGAAAAAGTGGAAAAAAATAAAGATTTGGGACTTAAGGGTGGGAGAGGAGGTAGGGGAAGTGTTTGAAAACAGTGATCGTGCGTACCTCTGAAAAATTCCTGGCTACGCCCCTGCAGCTGAGCATTTCAAAGTGGTCATTTTATAACATTTAAACAAATAATAAATTAGTAAATAGCTAATCCTCTTCTGTGTTATATGTGTGTCTGACATATTCTATGGCAGTCATGAAATACCGCTGTTATTTATTAAAATTAAAAAATGAGAGACAAAATGATTCAAGCATTAATTACATTAATTACATGTTCGTTGACATCAAAAAAAAACTTAGTAGTAGTAGAAAAAAAATGAACTGAAACATGTGTTACTTAATTCCTACTCCCTTTGCATATTTCCTGTCGTATGCCCTTTATTTGCGCCAGAAGCCGCGCATACCAAAATATTGACCCCTCAGACGAGACATTTGCAGATTATTCCTACAAATCAACGCCTTTGGAAAATGAACATCAAAGCTTCACCTCAATGTGAGCTGTGCAACTTTTCTATTGAAACTACCACCCATATGTTTTATGAGTGTCCTGCCGTTAAACTCTTTTTTCGGGAAGGATGTTTTAAACTGGTGGAACTTAAAGCGTTCAGAAAACATAAATCCTAGTGCTACTGAAATTCTTTACAGTTACAAACCAGAATCCACCAGCTTTCACACTTTTAATCATTATCTTTTAATTGCCAGATACTATATCTATCTGGCTAGAAACAGGTCCGAGACCCCGAAACTGGAGGTTTTCATCACTCTCCTTGAAATTAAAATTCAATGTGAAAGAGAAATTGCAATAAAAAACGGAAACCTTAACAAATATAGAAATAAGTGGACCTCCCTGTGCATTTCTGATACGTGTTTTGACTCCTAAATTAATCTAGCAAACGTGCGTTTTGTTGTCTTTTTCATGTATGTATGTTAAATGTAATTAAAATATAAGTAAGATAAGTATTGCATTGTAAGTAGAGTATTTATTGTAATTAGTTTTTATTTCTCGTAATTAGTCTTTTTATTGTATAGTAAGTAATGTCAGTAATAAAACTGTAGCTCTAGTTTGAAAGTGGTGTAAGTACCATATTGTAAGTAATGTAAGTATTGTATTGTAAATAGTGTAAGGATTGTATCCGGTAAGAACTTAATGTATCATATTGTAATAGTGTAGACATTGTAGTGAAGAGTGTACGTATTGTAAGTAGTGTTTTTCAATCTTTTTATTTTGTTGTAATTAAATAAACTCAGTGTTCTAAAATTAATAAAAATAAATAAATAAATAAAAAAAGACGAGACATTTGCTCCGGGCGTGCGCGTTACCAAAATAAACTAATTATGTATGTCTGCGCTATTGTTTTGCTTTTGGATGTCTATTGTTTTGGCTTTTGTTTTAGTTTTAAGAACGGTATGCATAACTAATGTGGTGGGTTAAACGGAAATCTTTCCGGCTGAAATGTGCAAAATGACGGAGGTTTTATCGCTCGAACCAAAGCAAATTTCCCACCAAAATGTTTACTAGACTCCAGTCTTTCCAAAACCGGGTGTGGATATTGACATTGCTCCTGTTAAAATGAGTTAGAACGCTTAAAGTGATGACCGCGCGGTCGAACTCCAAACAAGCCTTTATACGAAATTGCTCACTTCAAGGTCAAAATGACGGTAGTTTTTTCTCAAGTAATTAAAATATTTTAACGTTTCTAGTAACTCAGAAATGCGCGAAATTTTGATTTTCCTTTCAAAATATGACCTTTTTACTATGATTTGAAGGTCAAATTGGGAGCCTGGTGACGAGTGGAAACACCATATAGACAAATGTCACCCAATTTTTTCCATGGGAATTAAAACGGTGAGTGATGTATAAAGGAACAACAAACTATAAATTACTAATGGCGTATATGGCCCAAATAATTGGCTATAGAACTATTGATTTCTTTTTTTCGAAAAATAGCTTAAGCTTAAATATTTTTAGCACCAGAGAAGATAGCACTATAAAAAATGAAAAAATTAATGTTTGTAGGAAGGTATTTTTGAAAAAAAATGATTGCAGAGGCGCATAAATTTTAAAAAAATTGTTTGCAGGGGAAAATTTTTTATCCCCCCCCTCCAGAAAAAATAATGGTTCGTCCCTTATACCAGTTAACCACTTGGAAAATTAAGTTATTATATAAAAGCAATACACCACACATTTCTATGGTATATCGGTACAATAAAACACTTGAGATGTTGGAATAACACGCGAAAAACTTGTAAATCACTCGCCTTCGGCTCGTGACTAACACGCTTTTCCCGTGTTCTTCCAACAATCCGCGTGGTTTATTGAGCCCGATTAATTAACCATAGAAATGAGTGGTCTATCGCTTAAACATACCGCCATGACAGTAATGTCTAACAAACATTAAGAGGAATAACCATTCAAGCGTTGCGGAACACACAGCCTGGACTTAATTTTATGAACTAGAGCGATTTTCGTATTTAAAAATGATTACGCGTTAACACAACCAAAACAACAAATGAACTCGAAGGAAGCAATTTGATTGGTTTAACGAACGGAGACAAATGCGCACGCCTTTTGATTGGCGTAGCGAACACGCAGGCAAAGCGAACGGATTGTGGTGAGCTAAAAAGCAGCTACTCTCTTTGAAGTTACATGGTTTTCAGCATTCTGATAGGTAAATCAAACAAGCCTCTTTCCATATTAGCAAAGCTTGTTTTGATCCTTTCAACTGCTGGCGGGTGAAACAAATCTAGAGCACTCGGGAAACCGTTTTTCAAGGACATACGAGAATCGCGCAATGAAGCAGGCTAACAACAACAACACTATGTCGTGCTGCGTCGGTGGGGGTGAAGCACAAGAGTTTGGTTTTATCGACTGAGTCGATAAGGTAAATTAGCCACCGTAAAAAGATTCGAGAAAGCTGACGTTTCGAGCGAATTCGCTCCGACGAAGGGCTAGCGCTCGAAACGTCAGCTTTCTCGAATCTTTTTACGGTGGCTAATTTACCTTATCGACTCAGTCGATAAAACCAAACTCCTGGGCTATGGACTCTTGTTAGTGCCATGGACATGGGTGAAGCCGAATATGTACAGCTGGGTTTCTTGTCGCAGAAAAAAATAGGGTGGCCGAGATCAGAGCTTAAACTACCGACCTTAACCACTGCGCCCTTAACCTTTGCCATCACAATATTCTACAATATAGTTTGCATTTCGTGTATTATTGTAAAAACCTGACCCAATGGTCTTTCAGTTTGTTTGTTTTTTTCAGAAAAAAGAAAATATGTTGATATTTATACAGTGCTACATTTGTTGCTGAAAGCTCAGACTGGGAGGATCACCGCCTTTTAGTTGTGGTACACTATCGGTACACTATCATATTAACTTGTTTTTTGCACGAGTGAGAGTCTGGGCACAAGATTAGTGACCACTGACTCGTCGTGTAGTAATGCTGGGGTACCGCGCCTCCTCATTCCAGCGTTTTCCTGTCCTTCAGTTTCCTTGTTTTTGTAGTTTTTACTCCCTCAGAGTGAGACTGACCTTAAAAACAGCAATCTTCGTTGACGGTGAACGGAAAAAAATTGGCATTCCTTTTGCTAGGTTATAAGCAGAAACTCGCCAACTGAAAGACTTTGCAAAAACTTTGGGAGTCAAGAATTATTGTAGGACAAAATCAAAACACAGCGGTTTTCGAATGAAAGAATCGCTGCACCCTGATCAGACTGACGTGTCATCGATAATCGCAAACAAACGTGTTTTATTTATTTATTTATATATTTTTTCATCTTGTTTATGCTGATTTGCTAGCACGACAGTGAGGCCTGGGATAGATTTGGAATTAACTAGCTACTCTGACGATTATATTTTTTTGACGAAATCAGCTTGCATATAAGAAAAACGCGTATCAGGGTATATGGAAACACCAAACTGAGAAGAAAGAGAGTAGAGAGTGCGTCGATCAAGCCATCGCAAACTGTTTGCGACAGTCATTACCCCCATATGGAAACCGAACTTTACAAGAAGTTTAGCCGGAACTTTTAACCACTTTTAGAACCAGTTCGAAATTTCAGCCATCTCGAAACAAAGTAAATATGCAGCTAAAAGTTCTCTTATTTGGGTTAACCGTGAGTGTTTTACAAGTAAATATAAGCGCGAGCCGGTCAGGGCTCGCCTCTTGTAAATTGCGGCTACGCCTCTCACTGAAGACACTCGCACAAAATCGGGGAAACAGCCGGTTACAGTGGTAGTAGTATGTAGAATGGTTTTGATTCAAATCAATGGCTTTCATCTGAATAGTGTAACATACCCTGCAATGGACAATATCGCTGCGAGAAAAGTTGCAGAAAGTAGAATCGAGTTGTAAGTACTGAAACGGTTACAGCAACTTTTTATAGCGTTGCCAGGAAACTCGCTTTGCACAGTGTAGTACCCTATTACGAAACTTTTCTCGTAACTAAGTTTATCACGTGCATGGCGACCTACTGCCCAGGCGTCAAGCGCGCAATCCTTTGTGGTCAGAACTTGCGAGACACCTTTTTATGTAGCTTCATTACCGTATTAGATTGAGCCGTTGCGGGCATGTTGCCATGAAAACATTGCGCAGAGCAACACCGCCTTCAATCAACGAATGAAAAGCGACCTTCGCTGGCGGGCGCAAGAGTAATATGGGCGTGGTTTTGAGCACGAGCCCAGACCTTCATAGTTGTGTGACGCCTACAGTAGTTAGCTGACTGAAGAAAGCCCAGAAATAAACTTCAAGAGGACCAGCCTCTGGGAAACCAGAGCAACGGACACAAGGTGTGTGTATGAAGCCATTTATATAATAATGGGGATGTTCGTGGGCGGTGGATTGTGAGAGGCATAGTAAAAAATGTTTCGTATTTGCACCACAAAAGATTACTGCGTAAGTGTGGACATTAGAAATGGAACTCTCAATAGCGCTAGCCAGCACGTCAGAATTTTAACCCGCTGGTTCTCGCCCAGAAATAAAATCTGTTCCCAGATTCAACTATAAAAAAGATGAATAAGAACAGTAAACGGCATAAAGTAACCTTGCATAATTGGCCGCCATACTTATTTACAAAATGTGCATGGAAAGAAAAATTCTGACATTCATCATGAAATTTCAGAGCATTTCAATACAGTATTAACTTAAGTTTTTCATTGACGACTATCAATCGGAAAGTAAAAATTTTACTCGCCAAACTGGGTGACACCGTCAGGACCAGGAAAAGTGTCCCCTTAACAGAGGTGATGATTACAAAGATTATATGAACGTTTTGCCGGCCGGGACCAGGAGAAGTGTCCCCTTAATGGAGGTGATTATTACAAAGATTATATGAACGTTTTGCCGGCCGGTACCCGGAGAAGTGTGCCCTTAATAGAGGTGATTATTACAAAGATTATATGAACGTTTTGCCGGCCGGTACCCGGAGAAGTGTGCCCTTTATAGAGGTGATTATTACAAAGATTATATGAACGTTTTGCCGGCCGGTACCCGGAGAAGTGTCCCCTTAATAGAGGTGATTATTACAAAGATTATATGAACGTTTTGCCGGCCGGTACCAGGAAAAGTGTCCCCTTAATAGAGATAATTATTACAAAGATTATATTAGCGGTTTGCCGACCGGGACCAGGAGAAGTGTCCCCTTAATGGAGGTGATTATTTAGGGGCGTAGCTACCTGTACGCACGTACGCACGTGCGTACCTGAAAAAGTAGCAAAAAAAGAAAGATTTGGGATTTGAGGGTGGGGGGAGGAGGTAGGGGGAGTGTTTGAAAACAGTGATCGTGCATACCTCTGAAAAATTCCTGGCTACGCCCCTGCTTCAGTAACGCTGTTTTATCGGAAGTGAGAGTAGCCCGAAGTCACTAAACAGGAAGAGTAAATGGCAAAGCTATGAACCGGAAGTGCACAATTTAAAATATGCGTGCATAAATTTGCATGCAAAATCGTGACACAAAAAATAAAAATAAAAAACAGAAAAACGGAAACCCTTTTATAACTCATGCCGCTACGCGCATGAGTAATGAATTATAGACAATGAATGACCGAAATTAAAAGTATCGACATATGTGCCGAAAATGAGTTTAATAAGACTTACCACGTCTGTGTTTTGGTCCGCCATGGCGAATCGCTATTTCAATTTCGCGCCTGGAAAAATTGAGACAAGTGTCTCACTTTCCGGTTTTTGTCAAGGCCTCTCTTCGTCGCTTGGACCACGTGACCCGAAACGGTGACCAGAAACGGATTGACATTGACATGACATTTTGATATCTAACAGAATAAGAAACCTTAGCTCAAGTGATCATGGGTACATGATCAGTATACAAGTAAATTCTTTTAGTAAATTAGTAAATTCTAAGTTCTTTACCTTTTAGGTTATATACAGCATTGTTAAATTTAGTGATGGAAATGGTGCCATATAAATAACGTATTATTATTATTATCATTACTATGAAAGATATGAAAAGAGAGCAATATAAAATTATTGAAGTTATATAATCAAACACGAGGAAGAGTATTTCATCAGGATTTTAAAACACAGGAGTGTTTGAAGCTTCTCAAACTAATGATTAAACACAGTTCAAACTTGATGAATTATAAAAATAACGAGTTTGAGAATCAAAACTAGTAGTTGTTGATCCACTTTATTTTTTATATTGTAATTGAAGGGGTCAGAATAACACGGAGCTAAGTGACTTTTTGGAAAAAAATAAAAATTTCTCCAAATTAGCCGTTTTTTGGCATACGGACTTGTTTTTATGTTGTAAACATTGCCCTGTGTGTTTTTCACTGGTTTTGTGCTTCATTTTCTAGAAAAAAAAACGGTTCATAAAATGCGGTCGGCTAAAAAACCTCAAACAAACACTGCAGCACTTTGTCTTTGTGTACTTCATTCCCCTTGGGATTGCTGTTTTCACTACTTTTTAACCGCCCAAGTTGTTAGTTTCACTTGATTAAACCGCAAACTGTTCGTTTAACTGCTGTTTAACCTCTTCAGTTGTTCGTTTCCATTGAAAAATGAGCAAGTTGGTCAGGGTTACGGTTACCGTTAGGGTTAGGAAAAACACGGAAAAAACGCAAGTTAATTTGTTGGTTACACTGCCTTTAAACAGCTTAAAGGGATGGTTTTACGGTTCGGCGCATGTGCTTAGATTAAAATGCTTTATTCGCTTTTTTGCCAATTTTATCGGTTAAAAAACAACTCAAATTTACTTCAATAATCACACTATAATTAGTCCAAACAAAGCGAAGGATGACCAAAATTTACAGAAAATTTCAACGAATAACACGGACAAAGTCAACACTGAATAAAACCTTTGACCCGAAAGATTTATTCTACGCTCTGGTGGCTTTCATGGCGTACATGGGTATGCATAATCATCCATTCAAACTGCTGACTGACCGCGACATTTTAACGGGCAAATTTCCCGCCAGAGATATCTACTCGCTTCCGATTGGTCTAAACAATGAAATTAATTGGGTTACGTCATAGCTTGCACATGCGCCGAACCGTGAAGCCCTGCTTTAAGTTGTTCGTTTCACTCGGAGAAACCGCAAGTCGTTTGCTTCGCGACTTTTAAAGCGTTAAGGTTGTTCATTTCACTACGGCTAAACTGCTTCTGTTGTTTGTTTCACTTAACAAAAAAAAAAACAAGGAAAAAGCACAAGTTGCTCGCTTCACTGCTTTTAAAGCATTCATAACTTGTTGGTTTCACTGCTGTTAAGGACGTTCGCGCGAAAATCTTCTAACATTGATTTTTTTTATAAAACTTTTGCTGCAGTTAGGCAATGAGTTACTCGTATCAGAAATGCAAAAAAAAAAAAAATGGGGGGTCACCGACTTCGTTTCGGTGATAAGATATCTGAAAGGTGACCCTAATTTCGAAAAATCGGCCTTCATAACTCGATATGGCCCCAATGTCTGTTAGTCCAAAATATTGTTAATGAATCTCTAAAATGCAATTTTCTGTGCCAAATTTTGTATGAGTGGGTCTATTAAGCAAATTCGTTCAACTGGTAACGTTCTTTAGAAGAAATCTAATCTGTAAACGACAGCATTTGCAAACTCTGACAGCCGCAAGTTGCGAGGATTCGATGTCGCGCGGGTAGAAAAATGGAAAAAATTTAAACTTCCTACATTGATTTTTTGTTCATTTTTTTACAATCTGTTGAGAATTGGCAAAGAAAATTATCTATAAAAAAAATTGGGGGTCACCGACCATCCAAGCGAGTTAAATCTAAGCAAAGTTAACAAAACGGCTACCAGCCCTTCATGTGCTTAGATTTCTTCTCTTGCGCGCGCGCTCGTGCATGACGTAGCATGGCGTTGCGTTATGAATTGCGTGCGCAGTAAGGATGCGCATAAACAATTAGCGCGAACGTCCTTAAACCGCTTAAGGTGGCTGAACACAGTTTGCGCGCGCTCTTCAATTTCAGCTGCTTACGTGAGTCAGCGCGCGCAAAGTTCTGAGAAAAACAAACGTGGCGCCTATTCAGCGATCATTTTATTTTGCTCAGCATGGATCGCGAGAGTGTTGTTTCTCGTCCTAAAATGGAACAATTTGTTGTTTGTAAAAATGTTTGTTGCATCACTAGATAATATATAGAACCATTGAAGAAATACACTGCCTTTTTGGTCGTTTTTGTCTTTGCATCGAGAACCCAGTCAAATGCAACGCATGCGCAGTTGACCAAAAAATTGTGACTGGACGTTTTCGCCACTTTCCTCGGAAACGTGCTGATTTCTACGGAACCACTCATTAGAATTTCACGAAATTTGGCACAATAACAGTTCCGAATATGCCGAACTCACCTGTCACCAAAAATTTGAAATCTAACAGAGGAGATTTTCACAAAATGTAAACATATTAAACAACAAATTACGGAAGATCCCTCTGTCAAAATTACATAAGACTAGTGTTAACATGCGAAAATTTTTATGAGTTTACTAGAGACAAATGATGGACAAAATCTAATGACTAGATTTTCTGAAAATAAACGAAACCAAATATTGCAGGCTGATTTACAATCCACCTTGTTGCCATGGCAACACCCTAAATGCTCAACAAAAATATCAAAATATAAAGCTTGTTGCTTACTCTTATGCCTCGCCAATTTTGGGCACCCAGACGTTAGTGGTTTTAAAATGACAATGAATAATGCATAGGTACAGTAAAACTGTGTTCAGCCACCTTAAGTTGTTCGTTGTTCTTAGTAGTAAGAGGCCCCGGTATAGGAAGTAAGAGTTAATGAGACCCTGAAGTGCAAATAACTTGAGGTACTGACTTGGTACTGGATTTAGCTTAGAAAAAGGCGATAGAGGACCCGCTCCCAAATATGTAGTTATGTAAAACAAACAACAAGGATACCAGCTTTGTGGCAAAAATAGGGTGGCAGGAAAGGCAGAGCCCATGTCCCCTAGAGTAGCGGTGTCTCTAAGGGACCCCTCCCCACTAGAGTAGCGGTGTCTCTAGAGGGGACCCCCCCGGAGTAGCGGTGTCAACGGGAGGGGCCTTATGTTAGAGTGTAACATAGGGTGGGCCAGAAGAGGGGTGCCCTTCTGGGAGGAGAATAGGTCAGATGGTACGGTGGAACCATCTTGGAGTGGTAGATCCGGACCTATTTCCAAGGGTGGCTATAGCACTTACTGTGGGGTAAAGTGCAGCCAGGGGTGCACTTCCCTGCCACGATTGTGTGAGCCCACTGATGTCCTGTAAGGAAAAGGGGGGGGGGGGGGGGGGGGGGGGGTAACACAATCAACCCCACAGTAAATAGGGAGGCGGATTTAGTTGTTATACCAAGCGAATAATATCGAAATCTGATGAATATATTAGTCTGAATTCTTAGTAATCAATGATAAATTCTTTTTTTTTTTAAACCTGAAATTATGATTTGTTTAAGCTTATTTCTTTAATTCTCATTCTTATTTATTCTTACTGTTATTCTTCCTTTTTATTTTTATTATTATTATTATTTTTTTTTTTGACTTCCTGAATGTAATGTGATTGTTTGAAAGAAAATAATAAAAGTGAATTTGACAGGCTGCAAATCAACTTCGTAAAGTGGATTACTAAGTAGGCTATTAAGTACAGTTACCATGGTCCATTGTCAGTTTCTTAGGTACACCTAGAAGTGTTTCTTTGGGAGATCTGATGTAGCGTTCATAGCAGTCGGGGCTCCAGCGGCCCAATACCTTGATAAGCCATGCAGGGAGGCCTGCTGCAGCTGCAGTAGTGGCTGCGCCAATACGGAAGCTGTGTGAGAAGTATCGTTCAGGTGGTAGACCGCAATGTTGCAGAGTAGTACGGAGCTCCTTTGTCAGAGAGGCACGAGATAGCCATCTGCCATTGGTGAAGGTGAACAGAGGGCTTGTAGTAGGTGGTCGGCATTGAAGCAGGTAGTCCCTCATGGCCATAACAGAACAGATAGAGGTTGTGGACCTTGCTATGGTTAGGGTACAGCCTTTGCGAAAAGGGTCTGTTTTGGACTGTTTAATGGTAACGAGCATGTAGTTGGGGGATTCAATATTTGGGATGAAGGTTATGTCCTTAAAGCAAAGATGGACGGCTGGATCAAATATGCCATCATGGCAAGTGAATTCACTTGAACGTAAAAACCCAAAAAAGGCTAGGGTGAAGGCAGCCCAGAGCATGATGTGGTCAACATTGAAACTTAGGTGGGGTTGGAAGTAATTAAAAATGGACTGCAGGATTTGGACAGTGATTGGACATCGGTCTAGTGTGGTAGGGGTTTGAGAACGTTTTATACCGTTAAGGACCTTTTGGAGACGGTACATTTTGGGCAATTTGATTGGGAAGTTGTGTTGCCTGTGAAGGTCTTGAACAGCAAACAAGTAGAGCTTGATGGTAGTATGGGAAACCGTTTTTGCCAAATGTGAAGCGAAATAAATCAAAGTGATTTCAGAGGCTGGGAGAAGTGGGGTAGAAGGGGTCACTAGCCCTTGCATGAGGCAAAAGGAAATAAAATGGCTTTGGCCCACATTGTAGGAACGTTTGGTATTCGGGGCAAGTGAAGCACCAAAAAAGGGGTAGACAGATGCCGTTAAATTGACGTTACTGATGGAGGGATGATGCAGGGAGTGGGTGAGGCATTGGGAGCCAGGGAACGAAAGCGATCCATCTGAAAACGGGACAAAGAATCAGCTATGGAATTGTCTAACCCTGGGATGTGTCTGGCAATAAAGGTGAAATTATTTACAAGGGTCAGAATGGTAATGGCCCTGACCAAGTCCATGATCCTAGATGACTTGGAACGTTTTGAATTAATGATAGCAACAACTGGTAGGTTGTCACACCACATACAAATGTGTTTGCCTGACCAAGAGGGCCCCCAGAGATAGCATGCAACATATATGGCAAAAGTTCCTGCCAATCAATGCTGATGCCTCTGGCTGGGTTTAAAAGGTGTTGAGGGAGCCAGTGCCCTTGA
Organism: Dendrophyllia cribrosa; assembly: GCA_024195265.1. Classification (NCBI taxonomy): domain Eukaryota; kingdom Metazoa; phylum Cnidaria; class Anthozoa; order Scleractinia; family Dendrophylliidae; genus Dendrophyllia; species Dendrophyllia cribrosa. The sequence continues at coordinate 7,042,450 of JAJLRJ010000008.1, read as the reverse complement.
AACCATTGCCCGTTTAGGTAACCCCCATAGCCGTGGGACCCAGAAGTATCAGTAAATAACTGAAGGTCTGGTGAGGAGAGGAGTGTTTTGTTTAGGAAAATACTAACCCCGTTCCAGTGTTCAAGGAAGGTTAACCACATAGAAACGTCTTTTCGGAATTCCCATTTAGCTTAATGTGCCATCTGGAGTTAGTGATGCCCTTAGTTAAGCTAATGATATGCTGCAAGAAGGCTCGCCCAGGAACGACGACCTTGGATGCAAACTGAAGGGTACCGATCAATGACTGAAGTTCCTTGAGGGTAGCAGATTTCTGAGTGGACCACTGCTGCAGGGCCTCTTTGGCCCTGGCTAGCTTGTCCAAGGGGAGACGAGCTTCCATTTTTTCAGAATCAAGGAGTACACCCATAAATTCTAGGGAGGTGGTGGGTGCGAATGTTTTACCTGGGGCAATGGGGATATTTAGCTCTGCAAAAAGGCAGAGGATTTTGCAAAGGGCTGTTAGGCCAACCGACCAAGGTGGACTGGTAACAAAGAAGAAATCGTCAAGAATATGGATTACACGAGGGATGCCCAACTTACACTTAATAATCCATTCAATCATGCAGGATAGTTGGTCAAAAAGATAGGGCGCACTGCGCAGCCCGAATGGAAGGACAGCGTCAAAGTAATACAGTCCGTTCCACTTCATACCCAGGAGCTCCCAGTCTGCTGGGTGCACTGGTATGTTGCGGAAGGCAGACTTGATGTCCAACTTGGACAGAAAACACCCTTGACCAAGATCCTGAATGATGGAGATGGCATTATCTACAGTTATATAATGTAAAGAGTAGGCATTTGGACTGATGTGGGCATTGACACTAGTAGGGTGATATTTGGGAAAGGATAGGTGGAAAATGGTGCGCCAGTCATTGGAGTGCTTCTTTGGGACAACCCCTATAGGATAGACCTGCAGGTTGGGGAAGGGGGGAGAAGTGAAAGGACCAGCAGTATGACCCAGTTGCACTTCCTTTAGAATATTTTTGGTAATAATAGCGGGATTTTCCCTGGCAGAGATGAGGTTCGGGTACTCCTTGGGGACCCGGGGACCTTGAAAACCAATTTTAAAACCCTGGGATAGGCCTGTAAGGAGATTGTTGACAGAGGCCGGGTCAGGGTGATCATGCAAGTAAGTGGTGAGTGTGGGAATATGAACTGGGGTGGAGGGAAACAATGTGGACAGATAGTTAGGTACGGCTTCGGGAGGAATGGCTAGAGTGACTAACTGTCTTAGATTGGGATCCCAAGCTTGAGGTGTCGTCGTGGTCCTTCCCAGGGTGGGTGGCTGTGCATCCAGGCTTGTTGCATTGGTGCCTGTAGGGGCAGGGGGTGCGGTGACAGGCAACCCCTTTGTTGAAATTGTAGCAGAGGTCTGAACGGGTGGGGCCCTGAGAGGCCTTTGACCTGGTAGAAAGGGGGCATGAATCGGTGAAATGGTCAGAACTACTACAGGACCTACATAAGATGGCCTTTGGAACACCAGTGAACGTGTCTAAATAAAGCTGAACGTCCCTTTCCCCCCATTGAATAGAAAGGTTGTGAGAAGCCCGGCGGCGGAATTCTACGTCGTACACGTACCATGCCATGCCAGGAAACTTTCTCGCTGACTCGCGAATTAGGTGCTGGAAGGCAAATAAATCCACCCCGCGGGATGGGTAGGAGGAGAGTATGACTGAGGAGTAGATCGCGAAAGCATCGAGCCATCGATCGATGCCATTGATTTTGGGGCGTCTTGTGGAGGATGGGAGGGGGATGGTAAGACCCTCGTTCCCAACTTGCAGCTTAAGGTTAGAATTCGCGTCGAAATGATCGCGTAAGAAGGACGAAAACGGGAGAAGGCTAGCAAGGTCTACGTACTCACCGTTTGTTATGGCCGCTATGGTGCTGTTGGAGAGATGGCTGGCAAGCGAAGGCAGTCTGTAGTTAGAGTGGAGAGTGGTTGCATTATCGGGAAGGCCAAGATTCAGGGAACGGACGGAGGTGTTGTTGTGTCCGCCATGTTGTCCGGGCGGTGTTGGACGGGGTGGAATGGGGGTGAAACGCCTGGCTGAGTGGAAACTGGGGCGGAAATTTCGACGTCTTGCAGTTCTGGCCGATTCGTGTCTGCATCTGTAGTGTTCTGGCTTGTGGAATTCTCAGAATTCGAAGGATGTAACGCTGCTAATTTGCCGTCTACAATGGAGGCGATCATGGCCGCCAGACGCTCTTCAGCTACCGATGCGATGGGTGCATTTGGGGGATTTTGGTCGTCGGGTATTGGTGGTGTGGCGGTACGGCATCGTGCTCAAGGAGCCGAGCGATCAGGTCACCTCGTCACTGGTCCTGTTTGCACCAGTTGGCGTTGTGATAGCATTTGCCGAAGTGCTTCGATAGGCATTGCTTCGTAATGGATAACCATGTCCGAGCCTCGAGAGTCAGTACGGTTGTTTCGGGCTGAACTGGCGTTGGTCGCACTCCGTGCCGAGTTTCTCTGGGTGCCGCGGGATCGGCGTTGTTTTGGCATCGTACCGATGTAGGTAAAAAGTACGCAGACACTGAAAAATTATGGGGACACGAACCCGCTTGGAGAGTGAAACACAAATGTGGGATGTTTCGTGTAAGTAGATTAGACGTGTACGGAAAAGCATGCTAGAATCACATGACAACGTGAGAGGGAAATCACTGGGAGCTTTGTCATACAAGTCAGTACTGTGAAAGTAAAATCACTTCACACTGGAAATTAACCTACAAGACTGTTGCGCTACAGGCCATGGCCTAGACTATTGGGCAGTGACCGAAAAAGCATGGCAAAATCACATGACAACATGAGTGGGAAATCACTGGGAACTTGACTTCCAATTTAACATAGTAAAAGTACAATTACTTCAAGCGGGCAATGACCTATGGACTGTTGCACACACAGAGACTTCAGAGCTCATTAACCCAAGTTCAAAAGCTAAAACTTGAAATAGTAAGAGGCGTAGTAATAGTAGTAAGAGGTATAGGAAGTAGCCAATCAGGAGGCAGCATTGTAATGACGTCATATGATGGACAGATCACGTGGGATGACGTCAAATGATTGACAGCTCCCTATTTGATTGACTATGCCGTAGTAGTAAGAGGCCCCGGTATAGGAAGTAGCCAATCAGGAGGCAGCATTGTAATGACGTCATATGATGGACAGATCACGTGGGATGACGTCAAATGATTGACAGCTCCCTATTTGATTGACTATGTCATAGGTTATGTCACTTCCGGTGCCTGAGCCCGCGATCCAAAAGAAGGTCATTTTCGGTCAGCGGTATCCCTCGCTCCCCAGGCCCCACCCGAGACGCCATGTAAGCATCACGAAGTGTCCTCTGTCCGAGGGGTCATGTAAGCGTCACGAAGTGTCCCCTCCCTTTTCCCAGAAAAAAACGAGACGACGTTTATTTAAAAAACCATACAGATTTGACTTTTTTTAATCCTCTATGTATCTGAGATTTGTTTTAACAACACTTGGTTTGGTTCTTCTAAAAAATAAGACAACCGCTGAGTTTCTTGATTTTCTAGTGACAGCTATTTGTATAGGTAATCATACGGTTTCGAGTTCAATTTGGGATTAATTGCACGAGTGAGTTTTTCAAAAAGCTCCAAAAAAATTTTTGGAAATTTTTTTTTCGTTTTGTTTTTGGCAAAAAGGAAAAGAAAAAAAAAAATTTTTTTCGATTTGTAATTTGCACTGGTGTTACACTTTTTGCACCGTTGTTACACGTTTTGCACTGGTGTTACACTTGAACTGCACTGCTCTTAGCGAATCAGAAACGAGTAATTTTTTCATGTATGTTATTATTTACATTATTAACTGTTGAATATAGCTTATGGAAAAAGAGGAACGATTCCAAGACATTGCTTTGTAGATACCATAAGTGTAAGAGTCACTGTTCTGTTTGGGGTATAAAAGAATTACAGTTCCTCCAAGACTTGTAAACGTTCACCATCTTCGTTTGCCCATGCGCATTTGCTGTAGCCGTATGCAGCATTTTTCTATCTACATAATATAAGACGTATTACTAAGTTTTTATCTTGTGATAACCTCACTATGTTAGTCCACGCTTTCATCACAAGCCGTTTGGACCATTGCAATAGTCTGCTTTATGGTGTCCTGAACAGCGAAATTGCTAGGCTTGTGACATCCACGGCAAAATATGAGCACATAACACCTGTACTGCGTGAGCTTCACTGGCTACCAATTAGATACCGTATCTACTTTAAAATTTTATTACTTACTTTTAAATCATTACAAGGATTATCGCCTAAATATTTGCGACTTAATAAGTTAATTAGTATTAGGGAACAATCACGTTATTCTCTTAGATCTACGAATGGTATCATTTTAAATTTCCCATGCGGTAGAATGTTGCGATCTTACGGGGATAGAGCTTTTAGCGTGGCGGCTCCTACAGTGTGGAATGCATTGCCTGAACACATTCATAACATTAAATCTGTTAGTCTTTTTAAACGTACTATAAAAACTTACCTTTTTAAATTAGCCTTTAGCAATAAGTGATTATAACATTATCATGATTCTGTTTTTAAATTAGCTTTTTACTGGTTACATAGAACATCATTAGTTTATTTTAATTTTTAATTAATTCTATAACAATAAGTTTTATTTTTTTTATTAATTTATTTACTTTTGTTTTCTAAAGCGTAATGCGCTTTTGATCATTTTGTCTTAAAAAGCGCAATATAAATTTCAATTAATATTATTATTAAGTAATGGTCCTAGTCCTAGTAAGAAGTAGGCAACCTAACGGCAGGGAATGCAGAAAGGTGTTAATTGTGATAGTGTTGAATCCGTCCACCTCATTGGCTAAAACGTGAAAATCTGCCATAACTTAACCAGGTAGTGCATTTACTTCTCTCTAGTTTGCTAATTGATTTCCTTTTAGTGAAAACTATTCTAGGTTTTAATGCAACCAAAATTCTGTGGGAAACATGTAAAATTAGAAGCCTTTCTTGGCCATTGTTTTGGAGTTTCACGATTGGATGAAATCTTGTAGCACAAAAGAAACATCACTTTAAAATAAAGTTCCAGTACATTTTATTTAAAAAACATGTTGTCCATAGCTTGATGCATTCTCAGTAAAAAAACCTGAACGATCTTATGTGGGGAAAGCGAAATGCCGCGGAACAATAGAGCATTGCCTACTTCTTACACGCATTGTTACTTAAAGTAGAGGTAACAATGCACTCGCAGGCAAGTGGCCCTGGGTGAGTCATAATTTCTAACCCTGTTCATCCCACTGCACTGACATAAAAACTTAATTACCAGTAAGGTCGAGAAAATAATACACTTTTCCACAGACAATGTTAAAATTTAATTTAATAGCAATCAAAAATTCTTTTACAATGACTTACATTTATTGCTACACTGTTCACCTCTCAAAAGCAGGTCAAAAATATTACAGAGACAAAACATGTTAAGCATCAATAACACACTTCCCACACTGGGCTTCTTGCAATTCTGACAATTTTTAACGGAAAGAAATCACATGCAACTTGTATTGTTAATGATGGGCTGGTTCATCTAGAGGTATCTGAATAGGATTGCCCTTCCTCAGCACAAAAAAGTGACCACAGTCGCAGCGTGTCACCTCATTTAGCTTCAGTTTCCTCCACACAATAGCAGTTGCATCTGGTTCACCTATGGATACATGAGATAAAACAGCCTTAAACTCACATAAAAACTGGCCAGACTCTGTAAAACTAAAATGTAAACAGCATGTTCTGAACTGGATCCAAGTCATGCCCAAATATTGCTATGTTGATGGTAAAAACAGTTGGTTCCACATCACTTTTTACAATAATTGAAGTTATTATTGCATGCTGATTGGTCAATTTTTATCATCAATAAGAGTACAGACACAAAAATTTTAATTTATACAAGACGTCATCCTGTCAATTTTTTAACCAATTAAATTTCTTTTTTATTGTTATCAGTTAGCCAATGAGAAAGCGAGAAAACTTATTGACAATGGTGTCAATTTAAATAAAACTCAGCAATTTGTCATGCTTACCTCGCGTTCACTCTTCATTTTATCCGGTTTTTTACAATTTTGGTGTTTTTGTTATTGTAAAAAACAAATTGACATCAGTTTTTTTTATGCGTCTGTCCTCTTATTGATGATAAAATTCGTCATAACATTGTGAATCCACAACACTGACAATGTTATGACGAATTTTATCATCAATAACAGGACAGACGCATAAAAAAAAAACGTCGATTTGTTAAATTTCAACAAGTCGGGAGCCAATTTTTCATTAGCATAAATGTGCCTTCAACTTTGTCACCAGGCCCTTCTCCATTTTCGAAACAGTGGGCAAAGCGTAGAAACTGCTGGACGAGGCTGCCAAAAAATCCCGGAGCATTTTGTTGCATATAAATTATACTCATATATACTCTTCCTTTTAAATGTGATTAATTTAGCTAGAGCTTCATAACAAGTTTCTAAAAGTAATGTATACCCTCCACCCACTTGTAATCGCTCTGTGGTAGTAGCCAACTCGAAAGCTTGGCTCCTTTGGCTGCTACACACTTTTTCCTTTGTTATGTTTAATTCAATGTACAGTAAGCTCTGTTTTTACTTCTTTTTTTCCCCTTTTTGTTGTATGGTAATTGAATAAGTGTAAATAAATAAACTTGAACTTGAAATGATGATGAAATGTCTTTGTTTCGTTTAAACAACAGTATTAAGGCCCATTTACATGGTACAACTTTTACTTACAACTAAAGTATGTAACCTGCTCGCGCCATGGATATAACTTGAATCGTGTTGTCTTAATCAACCTACAACTCGCTCATTACCGCTGCATGCAACACGAAAAAAGTTGTAGGATTTTGAAACATGTTTTAAAACCCTACGACAATGGTAGCCACATACTGATGTTACATGATGCGAGTTGTATACAATTTTTGCCTGACACAAGCAGCACGCAGTACACAAAATCGCATGCGATAAAGTTGTGCTGTGAAAATTGGCCTTTAGACTGCCAGAAAACAAACAGAGCTACCAATCGCCAGAAATAGCCCCGAAAATGCCATTTCATCGAGTGTCATGTGACAAAATACTCCATGATTCTTGGAGGATTTTTGTGGAAGACCTTAGATAACAACGGCCTGGACCACCTTGGACACTTATTGAGAATTATATAACGTAATGTCGACACTTAGAATTTTATTTTCACTAAATTTTTTAGTGTAAAAAAAAAACACCTAAAATCCCCACTCAGGATTGGACCTGTGAATTGAACCTGTGACCTCAGCTTGGCTTAGACTTACATGTACATACTAGCCTACCGTACCAGTGTACCACCTAGCTTCTCGGGTTGTTTAGGCCTACATGTAAATTTAACTATAGAAACCGGCTAACCCTAACCTCGACTGAAAGCTAACCAGTTACTCAGTTATATACATGTAACTCTCAATAAGGTGTCCGAGGTGGTCCAGGCCGTTGTTATCTATATGTAAGGTCTTGCGATTTTAGCAGCTTGTACAAGGGTTTTAACACCCAGGCTGCCATTTTGAAAGCAGAGAAGGGTCTGGTGACAAGATTGATATCCCACCAACAAAATTTTCAGTAATACAGTACAATCCTGATAACTCGAACCTCCAACCTCCAGGGGAGAGGGATATTTGGTTCGAGATATTGAAGGTTCGAGTTTTTTTAGGGTAAATTTGCAAGCAATCTTTAGCCAAGGGGAAGAAAAGTTTGCTCCAAGTTAGCAAAAGGTTCAAGTTATTGAGGGTACAAATTATCAGGATTCCACTGTATTCAAATACTTGACTGTACAAGATGGACACTTACAGACACATCCAATTATTCTGTCTTCATATATAGACAAAACTTCAAGAGGTTTATCTTTGGTCCCTGGAGGTCCCCGGTGTGGCTTCATATTGAAAGGGTCCTGCAAATTGCAATGCGTGAAAACTGTTGATAACATTTCTGAATAATTAATTTAGTTTTTTTTTATTATTTACTACTTACAATATGATACTTACACTACTTACAATACGATACTTACACTACTTACAATACGATACTTACACTACTTACAATATGATACTTACACTACTTACAATACGATACTTACACTACTTACAATACGATATTTACACTACTTAATTATAATTAATTTAGTTAGGTGATTACACAACACCAATTTAATCCAACTTGAGTGATTTAGGAATTGCTTCTTTATCAAAACAAGGCCTGATGCTAAGGTTCTGATGAAATGTTATGAGAAAAAGAATTTTCATTTACATGTATACTGATAAATATTGTCAGAAGATTCTGTACCCAACCTATCTCTGACAAAGAGGCTTAAATCCTATCACTCCTAAGGGCAGGGCTTGAAAAAAGTCCGTCCAGTCGTCCCGGATAAGTTGATTTTTGTGTCGGGCAAGTAACTTTCCCCACTCACTTGCTCAATGGGTAAGGATACAGACAAACTGTCCATAAACTAAGCTTAAGTAACAATTTATAAAAACTTGTCTGGGCAAGTTTAAATTTTACTTTTTTTCTAGTCATGCTAAAGAGCTGTAGGATTTTATTCACAGACTTTTAAAACGTTAGGACATTACACGACTAAATGTTTGACTCTCGATCTGGGAGTGAAAACACTGAAACCAAAGTTAAAATACAAAGTTATAGAAAAGCACAACAGATAAAATGTTTCGCACAAAACAAGATTAGCATTACTCAGACAATACTACATAAGGTTCGCATTAGATAACATCCACCTACACCACCATGGACACTTTATTGAAAATTATAAGGGAAAAAAAAAACAGAACAAAGAGGTCTGTTCTCAGGAAGAGCATATAATATAGCAGGTTGTATGGTAAAATTTAAACCAAATTGAAGCGAATGGCTCATTGGTGCTTTGTTAGCATCTAACAGCCAAGACACAACTTGAGGTGGTAGGTTTAATTCTGGGTAGGAATTTTAGACTTTCCATTTAATTAAACACTATGTCTTATTAAATTTCAATTATTAAATTTCAATAATAACGAAAAAAATTCTAAGTGTTTTTGTTAAATACATGCCCGAAAAAATTAGCGTATTTCACTTCAAAGGTGAGTAAAGGGGTAGGTGGTGTAGGTAGATGTCATGTAATGCTGACCACTACATACATGGCATATTAAGCTGTGGGTCTAAATTTTGGGTTATTAAGCAGGACATGTGCTGTTCAAGATATTCAATTTAATTTCCTAATGAAATTTAGTTAATAGTCTGGAACTTTTTATGATTTCTTGTTACTGGTAATAGATACATGTACCTCAATACCGGCAGCCATAGCTTCGTATTCCTTCCTCTCTAGACCAGTGGCTTGCTCTGCATCAGTAGGGATACGACCAGGTTTTACACCTGATACAATCAAAGACGGAAAGTCATTTAATTTTCACGTCCTACGTTGCTGTATGAGGTCAATATTATACTAACAGGTTCATGAAAATTGCCAAAGGGCAGCGGCAACTGAGTGAATGTAGACCATTTTGTGTCCCAGACTTCTGGGACACAAGTTTACGAAGGACAAGTTTGCAAAGCAATCAGAGTTTGTTTTCATTGTTTTGAAGAATGTTCTCTTCAGACGCACAGAAATTTTAAAGTGTATTTCATGTGCCATCTTCCGCTAGTTAGAGAAGACTTTTTTTCGTTTTCTTTTCCTTTTGCAAGTATTAAAGAAGACTCATTCGACAATTTTTGTGACATGTTTACTTTGTTGATAACCGAAAATGCTGTTGTTTAACTTTATGAGGGGATAAAAAATGGGACTTTTTCTCGACTGTACGACAATATATATGATTACCTTATATAAATATTGATAATTACAGTCAAACCCCTATTAAGCGGCCACCCTCGGGGAACTGGCAAGTGGCCACTTTATAGGGGTTGGCCGCTTAATAGGGGTTAGTCATAAATTAGCATAATGTGTGGTATAAATGTCACTTTATTTAAATACAACTCAGTTGGAGGACTGTTGAACATAATAAAGCCTGTATTCCGACTGTAAATCCAAGTTACAAGTTCGTGCTAAAAAGAACAACAAGAGTCCCACACAAAACCACAACTCGCAGTTTCAACTCAAACGTGATCCAATTTATTTTCTGCTTGCGTGGTATTTTACAGCTTATAACACGTACGCTTAATAGATCAGTGTAATGGACAGTTATCGATGTTCAAATTTGACACGCTTTAAACTTTATTTTATATGCTGATTACCATATGTTGTTGATACATATCAAAATATAGTACATTACTTGACAACAAAAATCATGCCAAGATTCGTCACCTTCTATTTCGGACTCTCATCTGTCATCAGGTTATTCAAAACGATGCCAGCTACGTGTATTAAATTTTTGGTGGCCGCTAAATAGGGTAAAAACAATAGGAAAACCCTCATCGGGACCGCCAAAAGGTGGCCACGGTCACTTAATAGGGGTGATCGCTTAATAGGGGTTTTATTTACATTATTATACTTCAATAAATTCGAGACTTTGATAACTGGCTGCTTAACAGGGGGTGGCCGCTTAATAGGTGGCCACCTAATAGGGGTTTGACTGTATATATACAAGCTAATCCTCTGTTTTGGAGTGACAATTTAAGTTGATTAAAAAATAAGGAATATTTGACACTGTTTCTACCTTCAATGCATTTATATATCCTAGCTTTTAACTAGACTACAAAAGCTTACTGACGCTTGATATATGAAAACTGTATTATGTACACTTCTTAGATTGTACTTAAGGTATTTGACCCTATTGTCGGACACTACCTAATCTCGGACACAAGAAAAGAGTAACCACAATGTCTATATAAAAGCAGAAACCGAAGAACATGGGAATACAAGTAATAAATACAGAACTAAGACTCTACCGAACGAGGTTTGTTTATTTCTTGAAAAAGAAAACCAACGATAAAAGACTTGTTCCTCACCTGCACAAAAATATGGCGCGTAAAATAAGCATCGAAAATTCCTTGCGCACACAGAAAAACTTCAAAAAATAGTGGAAAACAAGCTCCGATTTACTTCATACTTCGTAACAACCATCTCTGGCCACCATTTTGTATCCCACGATTCATAGCGGCTTCTTGGCCAACGCTATATGCTCAAACCTTCGTAAAATCCTCTCGGAGTTTCAGCGACCTATTGTCGGACGCATGCGACGGAACCATGGAAAAGACAATTAAAAAAGATTTTAAACAGCCTTACCTGTGTTTTGAAGACTTCATTTCTTGTTTACAACCGACTGAGATCAGTCACGAAGCAGCGGAGTCAGGTTGAGATCGCCAGGTTTGTTTTGCAGTGCGAGCGCGTGGTTTATGTGTGATGATTCAATTTTACAAACATTTCAGAGGCGTCCGACAATAGGTTTGCATGTCCGACATTTGGGTTTTTAGCGAATAAACTGGCAAGCTCCCTTTTTGCGAGGAAAAGTTTTTGAAAACCCGAGATTAGCGATGGATTGAAGTCTAAACACTTGACGTTTTATATGGGACAACAAAATCACAAATATTTTTGCTCAATGATTAGAGGAAGCGATAGGCGCAAAAGTGTCCGACAATAGGGTCAAATACCTTACTGTAGTATTGAAAGAGTACTCGGCTAACTCGTTGAATAGCGAATCACTTTCATATCTTTCTGTATCCCAATCAAAACATAATACAACAAGGTGTCGTTTCACTTACTCGATACAAAGAGTCCTCTAGAAAGAACCATCGGTTTCGTTCTGCTAATAATTGCTCTCAAAGCAGGCTGCATGGTCAATTTCCCCTTTGCCAATACACGGAACGAAACCGCCATCTTTATCCTAACCTTGTTCCCGGATGAACGTTCAATACTTCATGTAATAACCGAATGAACACTACTGAGTTTATATCCCGGATCTCGCTCCAGTCTCTCTCTCACTTCCTTAGATTCTTTATTGAAGCATACATACAGTGTTGATTGCAACAACGAGAATGAAGCAACTTTTGTCTCTTTTTTTACTGATTTTTATTAGCTTTAACTTCTACCACATAACTGCTGGTGATTCAAGTTCACAGACAGATAGTAACACTGTAGTTGGAAAGCCTCAACTTGGTAAGAAAGGCAAGAAAATCTGTAAATTCCCTCGCGATTTCCGTGTCAGGGGGTGTTGACCGTGTTGTTTGTGGAAACATTTTCGGCTCTTTAGAGCACTGGCAACCCATGCCAAGCTCAGTATGTGATGGTTCTTTGATATTACGCAACGAACGATTTATTGGCTTTGTATGGGAAATTCACTTTAGTTATATATATATGCTAAAATAAAGCTATTAATGTAGAAATATTAACTTCACTTACCTCAACATTGGGTTTTCGTTTTCGTTGTGGGCAAAGTAGACGGTGGCTTTCTGACGAGTTTTTGCGATGTCGTTGGTTGTCGTTTCCATTGATGTGTCCATTTTAGACGGTTTTGTGGCTTACGGTTTTGTGATGTCGTTGGTTGTCGTGCATAAAAGGCCATTCCATTTAATATCCCCACCCCCCCCCCCCTCCATTATTATTGTTATTATTATTATTATTATTATTATTATTATTATTATTATTATTATTATTATTATTATTATTATTATTATTATTATCGAGTTGCAAAATCAGCTGAATATGGTCTGGTATAGGGTAAGGGTTTCAGAGTTCTAGCAGCACACCCCCACCCCCAAAAAATACAGAGTACCCCCCCCCCCCCCCCCCCCACCCCAATGGACTTAAGACTACCATTTTAGTTGAAAAAGTGCCATCTTCAAATAAGTGCCACCCCCTGTAAATAATTGCTGCTGATAACATCAATACCGTAATAAGCACCGCCCTCAAAATTATAAGCACCACATCAAAATAATAAGTATTGTGGTGCTTTTTTTGAGTAGCTATGGTATATTG
>JAJLRJ010000008.1:6891987-7026987 GCA_024195265.1 Dendrophyllia cribrosa | reverse complement strand
TAACTCCTAACAGCTTGCTAAAATCCAAAATATATTACCAGCACTGTAACTATTTAATTTGGTCTTTACATTGTGTGGTTCCAGAAAATATCCATACAAGTTTCCCCCCCATGGAAGGCCAGTTATTGGAAATTCCTAAGGGGAGGAGAAGGGGAGGGGGGTCTCAAAAAGGAAAGGATGAAGCTAAATTAGGATTTTCAGAGGGGTGGGGGTGGGGGTGAAACCCCAAACGCCTTCCATAGAAGGAGTAGGTCGTTTTTCTGGAACAAGACATTCTGACATCAACATCTAATGGTAAGTTGGCTAACATTGATTTGAACAGCGAACGTTCTAAACAGTGGCTAAGGAAACATGTTCAAAGCCGATCTGTGAATTAATTGAGTATATAATGTCATCAATCTTCTACAAACAATTTCAGAGACGCTTCTTGACTTGATGAAGTACTTCCTATTGAAAAGTTGGTTTGAGGTACAGAAAAACACCACAAAAGTTAAAAAAGCCCACACAAAATGACAAAAACTGGTTTCAGAAAGTGACGTGAGTGCAATATTGCAGTATTATGGGTACTGGAACGATCTTAACTGCATATGTTTTTCTCTAATTCCCACATAGAAAATCCCATAATTTTGACAAATATGGATATTAAGAGCAAATCCGTGCAAAAATCAAACATTACACGGCAAAGTTAAAAAACTAAACTTTGCTCTTCTTTTGCATACAGGTAGTCTTTAGTAGGTATACAATTGCTGTGTAGTTTTTTTCTTGAAAAACTTATTTGCTTCTGGGAAAACGAAAACATTAGTTTTCTGCCCGGGGTTCGATTTGGCGACACCAAACAGGCTTAAAATAAGTCATGATTCACTCGACTCGCGTATTAAAACTACTGAGTCAGAAAAAGCTGTCATAGCTCCGATTTGTTGTACAACTTGTCACAGTCTAAATACCATGATTTCATAAAAATTAGATTAATCTAAGTATTCAAATGAAGTCAAAAGCTTATGGCTCTCCCGTTCTTGTAAAACGGTAGGCGAAAAACAGTCTGTGATGATTTTGAGCATGTGCCTTTGTTCAGAATTTCGTAATATTATGAATAACAATACTAGAGTTGACGATCTTTCAAAATATGTAAAGTTTAGTTTGGGGAAATGAATTTGGGATTTTTAAGAATTTGTTGAAAATCGTGATTGAAAGACGTAAAATCACGCCATCTTGTGTGTGCGTGACCAACAACAAAAACAAAAAAAAAATGAAAATATACAAACCTTAACTTGGATATGACATTCTTGAATGTCCATAGTGTTTCGTTTTGACGTCTATTCAATTTCATTCGTGAAGTTTATCATTGAACAGTGAAGTCAGCCACGATCAAACACGCTATTAAAAACTTTTCGCTATATTCTTCGTAGCTCACTTTGCACTTTCGTACTCTTTATACTGTTGATATAATTTTTTACCAGATTTTTGGCGGAAACTGTAAAAGGGCTGACAATAAAGCAAACTACAATCGTTTGCAAAATACCTTCGACCACCCTATATTTTAATTGACTTTTTAACAATTTTCAGTCTACATTGCTGATGTTCGCTTCCCCCGGGCCCCCAATAACAATGTTGGATCTAAACTTTGGAACCCAAATCAATCTTCATGCGGTTGGCAAGCCCCCGGTATCTCCAATCACAACCCAACATTGATATAGGGGGTGGGAAGGGGGGAGGGGGTTAATGCACTACAAAATTAACCAAAATTTAGTCAAGTGGTCGAAGGTTTTTGATAACGATTGTCCGAAGTATTTTTCTTAACACAAGCTTTTAACTAGCGAACACGGTATTTCACACTATGTTATAGGTCTAAACTAAAACATACAATAATCGTCGAGTGCGAAAGTGTATGATAGTGTAGGTAAGAGCGAGTGCTGAATACGCTCAAAGAGACTGATATATCGTATATAAACTCTTTAATCGATAGTTTTCCTAAAAGAATCGATGCTATTATAACAAGAAAAGGTGGGCGTACAAAGTATTAAAGCAAAATAAACGAATATTTTTGTACACGGCAAAACATGTCTTTGGGGGGAGGGCTGGTGTGTTTGTGTCCTTCTCACGATTCTCATGCACGGTGCTCGGTGATTATTGTTAATTTCTCACGATTACTTTCGCATATGACTGCATGTTAACTCTCCTTAGAGAGAAATAATAAGGATAATCATGTTAGGAATGCCAAAGTTAATTTTTGGACGGTAAATAAACTACATTTCAACGGTTCTCGCTTTTTGGTGACATAAAAAGATTCAGTGACATATATTCTTTGTTTCGTCGTCACGCTGAGAATCGTCAATTATGTACAGCTATGGCAAATTACAAACAGTAATTAGCTTAGATAATGTTTGTCTTTAGTAGTATATTATGTAATAATACCATGAAATGCTAAATGTTTAACGTGGATGGAGCTATTTGAGTTTATAGGCGAGCATCGTGGAATTATAGTAGCGTGACACGGCGTGACATTTAGCTGCTGGAGCTCTTGTTGCTCAATATGAATTCTGCGAAGCAGCGTTTACATGGCCGTAATTCTTTGCGTTCTCTGGATGGTACAATAGACTCGTCTGCCCTGCTATACGTAATAAGATACACCGTTCTCTGTTGACCTAAACCTTCTTTACTCATGATTACATGTGAACAAACTGAACATAATATAAAAACTAACAGATAAAGGCTGTATATATCCCAGCATGCTTCATTACACAGGGATCCCACAAATGAGATAAAAGTTAAATACTTGGTTGAATTCGCTTGATATTGATTATTTTTCAATTAATTATATGTCTGTGTTGCTTTAAAAAAAATAATTTCAAAATTATTACCGAATAAAAACGATTATTGTACACTTCGGTATATTACCTGGGGTTAATGTTAGAAAATGACGTCATTTCACATAAAATGCCGAATATTTCATGTCTATAGGGATATAGCTAAAAAAAAATTTGGTCAATACTGTCAACATAGCCTATCAATACATATATGTTTGTAACGTCTTCTTATAAACAACGCTTTGCGAATTCTCTCTCAGACAATCGTTTGCAAAATACCTTCGACCACCCTATATTTTAATTGACTTTTTAACAATTTTCAGTCTACATTGCTGATGTTCGCTTCCCCCGGGCCCCCAATAACAATGTTGGATCTAAACTTTGGAACCCAAATCAATCTTCATGCGGTTGGCAAGCCCCCGGTATCTCCAATCACAACCCAACATTGATATAGGGGGTGGGAAGGGGGGAGGGGGTTAATGCACTACAAAATTAACCAAAATTTAGTCAAGTGGTCGAAGGTTTTTGATAACGATTGTAGTTCAAGCATGTGTTCCCAGTTTCACCAGTTTTCCATCCTTGCATATTCTAACCGTGAACCGTTTTGAGACTATATGCAAATTGCGTCTCAAATTTGCATATCAGGTTGAGCAAGCGTTCGTGACAGTCACGGTTGGTACATGGGTGGATAAGGTATTCATTGGGTCTTTTTGCCATATGTTTCATGTATTTTTTTTTAGAAACGCCTAATGCTCGCGCTATGTACAGTGCGGTATGCTTCAAGGCTCTGGACACTGTGCGACTGCAGTACCTGAACTAGAGAAAGCAGAACTTTCCCAAACGTTTTCTGCCCCATCTCTCCCAATGGGGTGCATGGGCCCTGAATACGACACCAGAGGGTGTATTGGACTATCATATATTGTACAAGCGACGTAGCACTCGCTTAAAGTGGAATGAAATTATGTATGCATGATAGATGAAAGGTACTGTTGTAATTGGAAGGTTTCAAATAAAACTGTTGTTGTTTGTTGTTGTTGTAAAAACCCCTAAGAATTCAGAACGCGGAAGATTCTTTGTTCCATGGTTTCCTAATTTTCTTTCTAGGACCAGTAGTCCATAAGGGTGTTTAAGAGTTAAATACCTTATAGCTCTCCTACAATATACACCAAAAAAATATCACATCAGTTTATTTTCTTTTCATAATATTGGCATTGATTAATAATTGATTAGTTGATCGATTATATTTCTTAATGCTGTGCAAGAAACGTGCCTTGCATTGATTCTTTTCCGCTAGTTTTCAATGTGTTTTTAACTTCATCTTATTGTGTTTATTTTTTTTTTCGTCTGCAATTTTTCGCAGGAATTGATTTCTTATTGCCCGACCTCCCCCTTAAAAACAGAAAAAGGTAATACCAGAGCAAGGAATGAGCGGAAAGCGCGAGTCATGTATGTATCGGCTAAAGAGAAGATTAACCGAAATATTGCGGGACAATGAAGGAGGAATATATGTTCCTCTCACAACTAAAGCATTCAGGGGCGGATCTAGGATTTTGAGATGGGGGGTGAAATTCACCTCAAAAAAGATATCAGAGAAATAAAATATTATTTATTTGAGAAATACTTTAGAAAAAAGAAAGAAAGGGTCTCAGAAAAGGGGGGTGAAAATTCACCCATTTCACCCCCCCTGGATACGCCCCTGGCATTGTAGATTGTCACACTGACTCTAGAAATGAAACTAAGGCTGGCCTGTCTTTGTTGTAGTTTTACCATAGCAGTCCAATCAGATACCAGAAGCGGAAGTAGAAGACTTTATAAAACTCTAAAAATAAAAACAATGACAAGTAAATGGATCAAAATTTCTCAATCTTTGTACCTGCGCTCTCGTTTGAAAGATTCTTTGTGTAGCTTAACATGTGAAATCCAGGCCGACAAGATCCACTCCAACCCAATTAAGCCCACCCATGTAATAAATATTGGTTTTCTGTCAATACTGTATTTTAAAACCCACGAGATCTCTTTCCTGTTTTAAACTGTATTAATTGAAGACTTCCGAACAACACTCATCAAACTTCAAGAAAAAAAATATGGAATTTTGGCCACTGAGAATACCTCAATATCCACCCTGTGTACCAACCGTGACTGTCACGAACGCTTGCTCAGCCCGATATGCAAATTTCAGAAGAATTTACATATAGTCTCAAAATGGTTCACGTTTATGCAAGGATGGAAAACTGGGAACACATGCTTCAACTAGTTCGCTTAATTGTGAGCCCTTTTACAGTTTCCACCAGAAAAAAATTGTATCAACAGTCTAAAGAGTACGAAAGTGCAAAGTAAGCTACGAAGAATTCAGCGAAAAGTAAAGAGGTTTTGATCGTGGCTACGGGCTTCACTGTTCTTCACTGTTCATGATAAACTTTACGAATGAAATTGAACAGACGGCAAAAACGAAACATTTTGGACATTCAAGAATGTCATATCGAAGTTAAGTTTTGTATATTTCCATTGTTTTTTGGCGTCAGAGTTTAATTGCCAAGATTTCTCAAGGAAAAACGTTCTAAGTGTTTTTGTTGTTGGTCACGCATACACAAGGTGGCGTGATTTTATGTCTTTCGTTCACGATTTTCAACAAATTCTTAAAAATCTCAAATTCATTTCCCCAGACTAAACTTTACATATTTTGAAAGATCGTCAATTCTAGTATTGTCATTCGTAATATTACGAAATTCTGAACAAAGGCACATGCTCAAAATCATTGTTGTTTTTCGCCTACCGTTTTACTGAGCACGGGAGAGCCATAAGCTTTTGGCTTCCCTTGAATACTTAGATTAATCCAATTTTTATGAAATCATGGTGTTTAGACTATGACAAGTTATACAACAAATTGGAACTATGACAGCTTTTTCTAGCGCAGTAGTTTTCATACGCGAGTCGAGTGAATCATGACTTATTTCAACCCTGTTTGCATGTGTTTGGGATTGACAAATAGTGCCCTGAGGTGATAACGACTTTCTTCGTTTTTCTCGGAAACAAATAGATATTTCAACGAAAAAACTACATGGCATTCATGTACTTACTATAGACTATCTATATGCAAAAGAGGAGCGAATTTGATTTTTTTCAGCTTTGCCGAAGATTTACGATTTTGTTTGATTCTTGCACGGATCTGCTCTTAAACTTGAATAAAATTTATAAGGTGAGATATAGAGTCCAATCACTAACCTCCTGTATTTAATTATGATTTTACTGTTAAACTGTCAGGAAAGGTAACGATAAAGTTGCAGGTGACCCACACAGCCTGATCGAGCTTAACCTGGTGACTGTAGTTTGAAGCAACTAGGAGTATTAGTGCTACACCCCCTCCCCCTCCTGCTGAATGGCCGGGATGCCAGTCCAGGGTTTTGTTTCAACTCCATAATAAGTTTCTAGTGGTGTGTGGTGTAAAATGAAGATCAACTCTGTGTTCTATAGAACCCTTTTAAAAAAATGCAACCTTTCCATCAACAATTGCACGCCCGCCCGCCCGCAGAACGCGTCTATAACTGAAGCAACTCGGTTTGTCAGAAAACGGAAATGAAATAAAGCCACAGTTGATGGTTTCGTTTGCAATTGCATGCATTCGCACAGAAACGTTTTCATTTATAACGTTAACTGTCAGTGAGTGTTATCTTTTTCGTTGCCGTAAAGAGGTATGCTGTATTTGGGGCTATAGGTTTTTCGTTCTTCCATCTCTTATAGGGATTTACCGTTAAAAGAACGCAAAATTTTGAACTGGATTTCCTATTGTAAATCGTATATTTTCTAAAAAAAGGTGTTATAGAATTAAATGTTTCTGCCTGCATTAAAAATAATAAATTTAACTGCTATATCTATATCCAGTAACTGAGAATTAAGCGGGATTACTTGAAAGCACTCGACTTGTGTGTTTCTAATTTTTTTGCAGATCGCATTTAATTTCATTTCTGTGTACGGAGCGTGTTGAGAACAAAACGTTTGCTGATATTGCATATTTTGACTTGTTACTTGCCTGATACAATCCTAATTAATGTTTTTATTTATTGTATCGAGGGCTTTGGAATTCACGAGAATTGTGCAAATGTGGTTGTTAAAATTTTGCAGGTAAATATTCGCGATGTTAACCGCATAATTATAAGCGTGTCCGGATTAAGCCGACTTTTAACACCTTTCTCTGTCTTAATTTTTTGGTTCTTATTACAAAAGTAAAAAAATTTTACCTAAGCAGCGGGGATCCGAAATCCTGAACAGGTTAGGCTGCGTAGCAGGCGTCGGGGAGAAGGGAACTGGGGAGAGAGGGAAAGGACGCCTGCAATAAAGACCCCCATTTGTTCATTTCTGCGGACGCTGGCGGCCGCAAATTCTGATTGGCTAATTCGCGCTGGGCGGTAAACAAAGTAAATTCCCGCGTGAAATCATCCATGCGTAAAAGCGCGTGCCAGTTTCTGATTGGTGAACGTATTGACAGTTGACGTAATTCGATTACAAGGAAATCGGTGGGCGTAATGCGAATAGCCCGGTTCTTATGGCAGGCGTTCCTTCCCTTCTCCCCTTTCCTTTTTCGCGCCCCCTCCCCCCTCCCCGTTTACGCCTGCCACGCAGGCTAGAACAACAGGCTCATATGAGTTGGTTCCTCATATTGATAAAAGTACTCCAGCTGCCACGTAAGAGTTTCAAATGCGGGTCGTTCAAGAGGTTCGTTTTTCCAGCATGCCAGCATAATCTCATACAGGTGCTCAGGCCAACGGGCTGTTTTTGGCATTCTGTAGCCTCGTTCAACTTCTTCAACAACCTAAGCCACAAATTTTATCTGTAAGTATTCAACCTTTTTGCAATTTTATTATAATTAATTATTATAATTCATAAAAATAATAATAATAATAATAACAATAATTATTAATAAATTAAATTATTATGTGACGCAAACATAGCAAACTTTTTAGTAAAAAAATGTTATTCATATACCCTTATAACTAGTAGTAATCATAGATTATAGTGCGTCTCCTTATCCCGTGACACCTCGTCTTGACCTAGTACCTCAGTTTCATGAATTAATTCAGCCACTGTTTAAAAGGGCTATGTCGCAAGATATGTCACGCAGGCAAAAACGTCGGGCCGACATCAAATAAATTCACGCTATCGCCGTGGGATCGGGCAAAATCCTGCCGTGCTGTGTACTCCGAAAGGTCTCAGATTTTTCCGACATATAAATAGTGATTTTACTTAACCTGTGAAATAGTTAGTAGAATAGTACGCACTGTTTGACTATGATTCCATTGTTTTCTTTTGTTTAATTTGGACTATCACACACTAATTGTTAGATAGTGTTTCACGGGTTAAGTAAAACCACTCTAGTACATTTGTCTTGATTTCATTTCGGTTATTTCTGAAATCATACTCCTCAGTACACGTACTAATACCGGAACCGGAAATGAGAAATTTCTGACAAAGTCTGAAAAAGTGCTCCCGTGATAAACTTCTTGGACACCGCGAAATCGACGATTAAGTCACGCAACATTCAACGTGAATTTCGCAGGATTTTTCGGATAAAATTACAACTACCAGTTGCAAGTAAGACACAAGACTGTTGAATATAATTCCTTTATTAGCTAGACAAATTGTAGTCACAAAACTGTGAAATCTTTAGTCGCAAATGCGCCCGATACAGGCGCAATTTCGAGCACTGTAAAGTTAATCTGCGTTCGCCTGGCGCGGCCGGTCAGTAAATTATTGCTTCAAGACATACAGCGAATTGCACCGTACCGTAGAACATTGCAAAGAACGACGTCGGTATTTAGGTGAAAGCTTCCCAAATCAGGCAGAGAACCACAGCAAAATCAAGATAGAACATTCAAAACACACCGTACCGTAAAACATCGCAAAGAACGACGTCGGTATTTAGGTGAAAGCTTCCCAAATCAGGCAGAGAACCACAGCAAAATCAAGATAGAACATTCAAAACATACCAGAACGGTAGCGAGGAAAATCCGATAACTTCTTGCTTGATTCCAAAGAGACCCAACAACTTACTTGGTCCGGAGAAGAACCTTCGTCCAATTTTTCCACTGCGTACTTTTAGTAGGCATTGAAATATTGAGCCGTACGATTCCAAAATCGGAAAAATATCCGAAACTAAATCAAGACAAATAGATTATTCACATGTGACATTTCGGAACCCCAGCTCCCCAGGATGATGCCTGATTTCCACGCGCTAGGAATGCTGGATACTATTGTGACGTTTCAAGATGGCGCAGATTTGGTACCGACACTTTTCTGGATTCGTTCCGCCTAGATGACGCGCTAAGCATGCTGGATACTATTGTGACGTTTCAAGATGGCGCAGATTTGGTACCGACACTTTTCTCGATTCGTTCCGCCTAGACGACGCGCTAAGCATGCCGGATACTATTGTGACGTTTCAAGATGGCGCAGATTTGGTACCGACACTTTTCTCGATTCGTTCCGCCTAGCCGACAAGATTAGGAAGCGTCTCCTTCGTCGACGCAATAATTAAAAGTTACATAACAAGCCAGAGCCCCGATTTTAGGACCAAGCCGACGTTTAACGTCGCGTTCTTCAAATATTTGTGGGATTATTAGCGCGCTAGGTGTGAATCCTGCATCCATGTGCGAAACTAAAACCACTCAGTTAAAAGACTTTTCTAAAGCGAGGATGCAAATCAGTGGTCTTTTGAATCTTTGAACTGAACAGAAACAGTAATAAAGAAAATTTAGCTGTATTTCAAGAATTTCTTAATTAATTTCTTTTATTTGCGGCATTCCCTGCAACATCCTTTCTCTGGGGTTGCTCTCGTAGCCAGAAAACAAGCTGCTTACGAAAATGAAAACGATCTATAAATAACAAAGTTACAGTTTATGCTAAGTTATTTCTCGGCTAGTTGCGGAGTCGACTAAATTCAAGGGCTGTTCGCTAGACCGTAGCCACAATGAAAAAATACCTCTAGAATTCGGCTTTGTTTATCGACTTAAAATATACTTAAATCCCACACCGCAATTAAAGAGGCGGAACGCCTCACAAGATTGGCTAAGAAAACAATAGAACAAACAACAGAACAATGGACCCTAGACCTAAAAACAATACAAGTGCATGATAACCAGGTCCAATGAAATTAGAGGTTCTGAAGAGGTGCGTGGCTACTGCAATTAAAAACTAATTTATCAAACCGCGTCTTTCAATGACACTAGTCATTGAAAGGTTCAAAGTGCTTCGTAATGCTACCTGCCTTAAGCAAGAGAATGACGTGAGTTAAATTAGATTATTTGTGTATCTCGTTGAGTGAACGTCTCCAATTGGAAGCACCTATTAACTAACTAAGGTGAATTTTATCGACATATTATCTAGTAGACAAAAAGCGACAGAATGATCCTACTCTGTCCATTTGAATGTATGTTTCGCTAACGGTAATTATAGAGAAAATTTAGCTTTTTTTCAAGAATTTCTTAATATCTTTTATTTGGCATTCCCTGCAACATCCTTCTCTGGGGTTGTTCTCATTGCCAGAAAACAAACTGCTTACGAAAATGAAAAAAAAAACGATCTATAAATAACAAAGTTGCAGTTTATGATCAGTTATTTCTCGGCTAGTTGTGATTAAACGTGATCCGGATTCGAGGGCTATTCGCTAGACCATAGACACAATGAAAAAATTTCTTCTAGAATTCGGCTTTATTTATCGACTAAAAATAATACCTAGAACATGACTATAAATATAAACTTAAATGGCTGATAAGTGGCTACTTTGTTATTTATAGTAAGATCATAACTGACCATTGTATTGTATTGTACTACTCTGTGCCAGTCTGACCATACTGCATAAAAATTATCCTTGGCTTCCGTTAAAAACAGAGCGAGCCTATTAATAGTTTTTAAGGCTATTTTTGCCAATAGGAAACGATAACTTTAGACAGATAGGGATAACTGGGTGCGAACAGGAATGTGTGAAAACTAATTAAGATTTATTTAAACGTGTGAATTTCCAAGGTGAATGTGGACCCCTAATGCGTTCAATAAAATCAACCCTCTGGCTTGTGATGATTAAAGTAAAAGATGAACTAATATTTAAAAAGTGATATATAATTAACTTATGTTGCAATATGCTGAAAATTCCTATCTTGTAATTAACATATTACCAGTAAAAAGAACAGCAGAGGGATAGTAAATATATAATTATATATATATATATATATATATATATATATATATATATATATATATGAACTCCCCTGAAGAAGGCCGTGATGGCCGAAACGTAGGGTCAATAAAGCACAATCAAGTCAAGATATGGAGTTGGAAGCTTGATATTACAACTCATTCTACATTAATCTTTTCAAGCTACAAGATCGCACTTTACTAGAGTGATCCTCTGTCTTCGACAAGGCATACAGCATTGTTTGAGAGACCTGTCACAACACTATATATATATATATATATATATATATATATATATACACCCGTTTGCAAAAGAAAAGACATTTTTAAAAAATAGAAATATATATATAGCTGTTGTGTTCGCATCACAAATGTGTTGACAGGCGGTAGATACCTTTTCACAGTAACTACAATACCCTTTGCCAAGTGTTCATTACAGGGCGTCTGTTAATCAGCACCTTTGTTCACGGAAAACATTATTGAATAATTTTACAGATTAAATTATTCAATGCCTGAATATAAACAAATGAGCCACAGATAATTTATTGACTCGAGCCTATGCTTCTTTTGAGGCATTGCGGATAGCAACGATCTTTGTTGGAGACTGTGCAGTAAAAAAGTAGTGGAAAATAGACGTCCTAAGAGACAAATATCACAACAGTTTAAAAAGCATAGTACAAAGATTATATATTTGTTCTCTTCTTTAGCACCTATTGAGAGTAGGTGTCAATAAGTAACTTAATCATTTCGTCGACGGACTCCATAGTTGGGTAATCTACATCAAACGTCGACTTAAATGTACGCTTATTTTTGGGGTCGTTCACGACCCTTACCGTTATTTTAGTTGACATTTCCGATCGAAATTGAAAGGCAAATCCTTGCTTTGTTTACGCTGCTAGTGGCATTTATACAATTTTTTATTTTTTCTAAGACAACGTAATCACACTCGGTAAACCCATTTGAGATGTAATATCTAAGACGGCAAAGAGTGCCGACCCATTGCAAATCCTTTGATTACAATTTAAAAAGGGGGAATCAAAGTTGGCAAATTTAGCGACCTTTCATGTAAAAATATTTCCTCTGTTCGACGAACTTGCCGCTAAATTGGCGGCTTTTGATGTTTTTTTTTAATTCATTATATCAAGGTGGCAGTACAACAACCTGAATGTTATGAACAAATCCTTTAATTTTGGTTAAAAAGAAACATGAAAAACCGACAATAAAGCGGTAAAGGCTATAATAAGCCTCCAATAGGTGCTAAAAAGAGAACAAATATATCAGCTTTGTACTATGCTTTTTAAACTGTTGTGATATTTGTATCCTGGGACGTCTATTTTCCACTACTTTTTTGCTGCACAGTCTCCAACGAAGATCGTTGCTATCCGCAGTGCCTCAAAAGAAGCAAAGGCTCGAGTCAATAAATTGTCTGTGGCTCATTCAGTTTATTTATATTCAAGCATTGAATAATTTAATCTGTAAAATTATTCAATGTTTTCCGTGAACAATGGTGCTGATTAACAGACGCCCTGTAATGAACACTCAGTTGGCAAAGGGTATTGTAGTTACTGTGAAAAGGTATCTACCGCCTGTCACCACATTTGTGATGCGAACACAACAGCTATATATATATTTCTATTTTTTAAAAATGTTTTTTTTTTTTGCAAACGGGTGTATATATATTATATATAATTATATATATAATATATATAATGCAATTATGTATACAAATATATATATAAAATGTGTGACAATGGAGATGCAATCTTAATTGGTCTCAGAAAACACATTTACCAATGCATTAGTACTTTAACATGCATCTCCTTTTCAGGGAATGTAAACCCTCACATGAATGCACTGTGTCTATTTTTAAACTTGAGAAAAGATTTAGTGGCTCTGACATTTAATGGAAGGCTTAATTCCACAACAGTTAGCAGTTCATCATGAGCATCATTGCTTCTTTTCACGCCAAGTGTCGCAAAGGCAGAGGCGGATCCAGGGGAGGGGTTGAGGGGGTTGTAACCCCCCGCCCCCCCCCCCCCCCCCCCTTTTTTGAGCAGCATTTTTTTATTTGTTTGACTCTTCATAAAAATAATATAATGAAATTGTTTTATACATAGTTGTTTCACTTCCATCAATCAACTGATTGTCAAGTTAGGAAAAGATAATGTACATTTCGCGACAGTAGGACGTTAACATGTGAAAAGATCGTGCATGTCAGGATCCAATCGATCATTACAAAAAATATGTGGCTATCAGTCCCCTTCTTGATTCCCTGATTATTCAAATGCAAGACCGATTTTCTGACGAGGATCGCCACACCTGCTACCTGATTTATCTAGTACCATCAATCATAGTCAATAATACCCCAATACCCTAGAGCCATCTGATGAAACAGAAGGCATGTTGTACTAAGAGATTTAAGACCTTCCATTTCCCAAATCCCTTGGGAATGAGCTGCGAAGATGGCAAACTATGTGGCAGTCAGCAGCGAAGGAACTTCCAAGCAATCTTCTACTAGCACTTGTGGCGTGTGACGAGGATGCTTTTCCAAACATCCATCGTCATCTCCTCATTGCATGCACCCTACCAATCAGTAGTGCTGACGCTGAGCGGTCCTTTTCGCTCATGAAACAGATCAAGACCTGCTTCAAATCAGCAATGTCTGAAGAGCGCTTCTCAAATCTCGCTGTTATTGCTATGCATTACTCTGAGAAATTCGAGCAAGGAGAGAACCAACAACAAACTCAACCCACATATGACGCCGGGCCGGGCATCGAACCTGGGCCACATTGGTGGGAGGCAAGTGCTCTCACTACTACACCACCCCTGCTCCCCTTTCTTTTTCTGCCATGTTTAGCAACATGTTCTTCTTCTTCTTCTTCTTCTTCTTCTTCTTCTTCTTCTTCTTCTTCTTCTTCTTCTTCTTCTTCTTCTTCTTCTTCTTCTTCTTCTTCTTCTTCTTCTTCTTCTTCTTCTTCTTCTTCTTCTTCTTTTCTTCTTCTTCCAGGTGGTGTCCAGTGAAAAAAATGATGTGAAACTCGTTCCAAAATCTTCCTTTAGTTTCACATAATGTGAAATTGTATTTCCAAGTGAAAAAATATGTGAATTTTTAAGTAGCCATCAGTTAAAAAGCCAATGATGTGAAAAAAATAAAACCATGTGAATTTTGTTACCTTACTTTGGTGGTGGTGGTGGTGGTAAACTTAATTTAAGTGTCAATCGTTCTAGCGTTTTTGTTTTTGTTTTACAGTTGTTTAAGCTTAAAGTGTATATGACAGATATTTTTTTATTTGCTTGATGGAATCTACAGGGCGTTCTGACAAGAAAGCCGAAAAAAGTTTTTCGATATCGATTTTTCTTGTCCGTGATTTTGCTGTCCAAAAACGTGAAATTTCACTTCCGGTGGGTTACAAAACCGCGCAAGAAAAAAGACTGGAAATAGTCCGCTGTGACGTCAATACAAGAATGCCAGTGTCGCGGTTTCTCAGTTCCTCCGTTTTTTGGTGCGTGTTCAGGGGGGGGGGGGGGGGGGGGGGGGCAGAACACTCCACAGAGCCAGACACTTTTTTCGTGTTTGAATCCTCCAACAAAATATTACGTCACATCCGGTTAGAAAATTTCAAGAAAGCCAGACTCGCCGCCTCGGTGATTGTCGGCGAATTGCAAGTCAGGCTGTTTTCTTTCTGCGTATTTATGAACCTACAGTGTCATGGCATTTCATACTATGGGCAAAAGGTAGTTGCAGAAATGTTGCATCATATTTTTAAGCAAATATTTCGGTAAAAGAGAATTGTTTAGTATTGTTTTGACGGTAAATAACAGCAAGCAAAGTGGCGTGTAATGGCGAACACTCCTCCAAGACATGTGGCGCTCGGACTTTTGGCTCTTGTCGTTTCTGATCGAGTGAAATCATCGAAAACTATAGCCCACGGTCTCAATAACTACGAAAGCCGAGGAGGGACACTCTCCCATTTCCGACTTCACTTTTTTTTGCCATTTCCGACTTCACTTTTTTTTGGCCATTTCCGACTTCACTTTTTTTTGGCCATTTCCGACTTCACTTTTTTTGGCCATTTCCGACTTCACTTTTTTTTTGCCATTTCCGACTTCACTTTTTTTCGATTTCCGACTTCACTTTTTTTTGCCATTTCCGACTTCACTTTTTTTTTGGCATTTCCGACTTCAATTTTTTTTCGATTTCCGACTTCACTTTTTTTTCGATTTCCGACTTCACTTTTTTTATTTCGACTTCCGGCACTTTTTTATTCCGACTTCCGACTTCAACCTCAAATTCAATCGTCTATTTGGATTGATATAATGTTCATTTTAAAATGGAATTGGGCAAAATCCTTCAGTTCTGCCGTGCTGTGCACTCCGGAAGGTATCAGATTTTTCCCACATGTAAATAATTTATTTGTCTTGATTTCGTGTCGGTTATTTTCCCGATCTGGAATCATACACCTCAGATTTAGACGAATACATAGCGCTTGTTTTATAAAAAGTGAACACTGGACAGCGAAGGAAGAAATATAAGCGTGGTAGAAATCCCAATTAATTTCACTTCTTTCGGTGGTTTGCCTTTTATGAATTTTTATTTCGTGAAGTTGAAAGAAAAACAGCCTCGGGTGCAAAATACACCGCCGATACAAGATGTAAACAATGCGCGTGTCTTGCGAGTTTCGCTTATAATTGCCCTTGTGAATGTTTCTCGGGCGAAAATAACCTTAAAGCGATCACTTTTCATTTAATTTTCTTTTCTATGTTTCAGATAGGTAGGAATAAAAATTGGACATATTTTCGTGTGTCTGATTGCGAGATACTATAGGCGGGGTGAAATAGCTGCGTTATGCGTTTCTGGAAAGGTTTCAAATTACTTTTTACATTATGCAAATTGAACATTTTTACCTCAACTGAAAAAATTTATTTCAAAGGGCTAAATTTGTTTCTCTCCTCCTAAATTATCACTTCTGCCGTTAACTTTGATTAAATTTATAAGTTTCACTCAAAATTTATTTTATACTAAACCTTTGTAGTACAAATCACGTTCCTAATAGGGTGTGAACAACAAAAACGCCCACAAGAAATATGCGCTAAAACCGTGAGCCCCATAAACATTGCACATTTTCTTATCTAGCACAGTATTTGAGTTATTTCCTGTGCGGATTTCTTGTGGGTGTTTTGTTGTTTACACCCTAATAGGAACGTGATTTGTTCTACAAAGGTTTGGTATAAAATAAGTTCCATTTATGTATCTTGTAGTTTAATCCTGATGAAGTCTCACTAGCAGACGAAACCGGTCGATTAATAAACTCAGTTATACAAGACAAGTTGCTGCGTGCTGCCCTCAAGTCTTTTTATTTTAAAATGAACATTATACTTATCCAAATAGACGTTTGAATTTAATGTTGAGGTCGGAAGTCGGAACAAAAAAGTGCCGGAAGTCGGAATAAAAATGCTGAAGTCGGAAATCGGAAAAAGTGAAGTCGGAAATCGAAAAAAAAAGTGAAGTCGAAAATTGAAAAAAAGTGAAGTCAGAAATCGGAAAAAAAAGTGAAGTCGGAAATCGAAAAAAAGTGAAGTCGGAAATGGCAAAAAAAAAGTGAAGTCGGAAATGGCCAAAAAAAAGTGAAGTCGGAAATGGCCAAAAAAAAGTGAAGTCGGAAATGGGCAAAAAAAAAGTGAAGTCGGAAATGGAAAAAAAAAAGTGAAGTCGGAAATGGGAGAGTGTCCCTCCTCGGCTTTCGTACAATAACAGCAAGAAGGAACCATTGGAGGTCATAGTTTTCATCGTGCTGTGCGGGAACATTATTACCACTCGACCTGAAGCTGTCAGTGTATCTTAAACTGCTGTCTTATCATGGCGAACACATCCACACTTCCAAGACCTGTGGCGCTCGGACTTTTGGCTCTTGTCGTTTCTGATCGAGTGAAATCATCGAAAACTATAGCCCACGGTCTCAATAACAGCAAGAAGAAACCATTGGAGGTCATAGTTTTCATCGTGCTGTGCGGGAACATTATTACCACTCGACCTGAAGCTGTCAGTGTATCTTAAACTGCTGTCTTATCATGGCGAACACTCTACACTTCCAAGACATGTGGCGCTCGTACTTTTGACTCTTGTCGTTTCTGATCGAGAGAAATCATCGAAAACTATAGCCCACGGTCTCAATAACATCAAGAAGGAACCATTGGAGGTCATAGTTTTAATCGTGCTGTGCGGGAACATTATTACCACTAGACCTGAAGCTGTCAGTGTATCTTAAACTGCTGTCTTGTCATGGCGAACACTCTACACTTCCAAGACATGTGGCGCTCGTACTTTTGACTCTTGTCGTTTCTGATCGAGAGAAATCATCGAAAACTATAGCCCACGGTCCTAATAACATCAAAAAGGAACCATTGGAGGTCATAGTTTTTATTGTGTTGTACGGGAACATAATTACCACTCGACCTGAAGCTATCAGTGTATCTTGAACTACTGTCTTATCATGGCGAAAACACTCTACACTTCCAAGACATGTGGCGCTCATACTTTTGGCTCTTGTCGTTTCTGATCGAGTGAAATCATCGAAAACTATAGCCCACGGTCTCAATAACATCAAGAAGGAACCATTGGAGGTCATAGTTTTTATTGTGTTGTACGGGAACATTATTACCACTCGACCTGAAGCTGTCAGTCACTGATGGATTGGAACTGAATCTGATCTAGAGGCTGAATCCTTTACAGATTAAAGGTTGGTGTTCTATGTAATGTTTACTACATGTACATGAGCGGGAGTGCTGTATCGGCCTACACAATCACGAGGTGCAGCCGAGTGAATGTATGGTGCTGATACAACACAGATGCGAAAGTTGTAAACAACTTGTGAAATTCACATTCCAGAAACAACCCACTAGTGGTTGTATCTGGATTGTAAATAATTTAGATACAACCACTAGTGAGTTGTATCTGATTTACAAGGTTAACCATATGATTGGAATGGCTCATTTCTATTTGTTAGTACCCTTATGAATTATTAATGAATTTTACAAATATACATATTATATACATTTTTTGTTTCAAAAGGCCAAATGAATGGCAGCACAATGCAATGCTGATGTGGACCGTTTATTAAAGTACAAAGTAATTATTACTAAAGTAATTAATATATTTTAAAGAAAATAAAGTTAAATCCAATAAATAATCGATTTTCATTTTTTAATATAGTACATGTATTCAAAATCGTCTAAGTTGTTGTAATTGACACATGTTCCTTTCATAGAAATAATAATCTCTTTAGGGCTGATTTATATTATCAAGTTTTCTAAGTTTGTTTTTGAGGCTATTCCAAACAATATAGGGCCTCTAAAAATTGAAGACCTACTTTATGTGTATACTTAAAACCAGAAACCCATAAGTGGGGTTGAAACGTGTACTGAACGCGCATTCACAGCTTCCGAATATTCATTTTCTGCTTAGTACCATATTTGGAAACCCCTCGGTCCCTCGAGATTGGAAGCAAGTTGTTCTAGAGAATTGATTGGTTAATATTTTTATCTTGATTTTCCAAATATAGCTTGTAACATCTTCTTAGCAAATTGAATAATCGGTACATGTAGCTTGTTTAGAAGCGTACAAGAGACAGTTGCACGTTTTAAACCACTTATGAGTTTCAGTTGAAACTTATTTCATACTTTTCTAATAGGTTGTTTTCAGCCTGGAAACAAAATATTCAAGCATTTGTGGTTTGGAAAATAATCATTATTAATCTATTTTTTCAAACATAAAGAGACATTAATGTTTTAATAGTTAAGCACAGTCATGTCATTGGTTTCCAGGACAACTAAGGGGATTGTGAAATGACTATTGCAAAGTTGTAAATTTTTCCCTATGGTGGGGCACCTTTCGAATCAAAGCCCCCTAAGTCATATTTTTTTTTGGAACAGAAAATCCAACTCATATCCACCTCCTTAACAAACTGATCCCAACCTCTAGATCAAAGGAATTCTTTTCATTGTAGTCAGAAGATATTTTTGGTATTTTAAAACCAATCCTTGTTGACGAAAGTGGGTTTCACAAAGGTAAGGACTTCTGAAATTTAGGTCAAAGTCAAAGGCCACTGAGGAGGAGAGAAATCAAGTAATGTGAAGATGGCACATATAAAAGCTTGCCAAGAAGCCCTACATTCCTTTTATTTAACCTTGGATAAACCTGATAACATCGTTTTTTGTCTTTTTCACTAATCTTGATTATTTAGGCAATTATTTTTTAGACATGTCCTCAGATTTATTTTTTTTTATATTTAGATAAGCAGTCTTGTATATTTAAAAAATTATTATTATTCTCTATGAATCAGAACACCTCATAAAAGGAATCTTGTTTAGATTGGATGAATACTGGTACATTTAAATAAAATTTGCTTTGTTTTTGTCATAAAGTACCTTTTATCGATAAATTAGGCTATGTTCTCTAGGTGTACATAACAGCCAAATGTACTTTGACAAAATTTATTTAATAACAGTGAGTTGAAAAGTTTTTTTGTCAGTTTGCGAGAGTATTTTCACTTCGGGTAGTGTCAAGACTGACGTGACTCTTAAAAAGTCTGAAAGGCTTCCCTATAATTTTGCCCTCTACATTATTAACTAGTAATTGCATGTTCCCTTGTAAAATTATGGATTAATATCACTTGTGTTTTCAGAATCTATAGAAATTGCCCTAGTCGCTTCACAACAAGAGCAATTTCTATCGCTTCTGAAAACATGCGAGATATTAATCCATAATTTTACAAGGGAACATGTGATTACTTGTTTGTAATGTAGAGGGTAAAATTAGAGGGAAACCTGTCAGACTTGAAACTACCCGAAGTGAAAATACTCTCACAAAGTGACAAAAAAAAGTTTTCAACTCACTGTTGTTAAATAAATTTTTAAATTTTGTCAAAGGACATTTGGCTGTTACATGTATGTACACCTAGAGAAGATAGCCTAATTTATCGAACATGCGATTACATATACAAATCCACTGCCACATCACTGAGTATAAACATTCTTAGACAAGTGGTCTAATGGCCTTGAGGTGTCTACTGCATAATGTAATAGTTTAGACTAAGCAGAGGGTTGGGAAATAGAAAATATTGACTTTCTTCAATTGCTTTCATTGCAGGTAGATAGAAACATTGTCAAGGTGTGTCAGTGACAGAATAGAAAGGCAAAACAGCTAGCTGCACAGCTAACCTGCTGCTCAAGAAGACTTATCCAAATAATAAATAATATTGAAAAGAGTTAAAAAGAGTAAAACTAGATTTAAGACAAATATTGAACATGTCTTGTGTGCCCTGGTTCTTGTTGGAGCCCCCCCCCCCCCCCCCCCCCCCCCCCTAACGCAACCTTCCTTTCCTGCCCCCTCCAGCCTGTCATCCAAAATTTATTTTGAAAAAATGTCTGAGCATAAAATCAAGCATTTTCTAAAAAACATTTATTAAGCACTTTATAACTAAAAAGAGTTTTATTCTAATTTGATTGCTACCGGCGGAATGTACGATGTTTGGCCCATATTTTTATGGGCCCTTGGATTTTTATTACAGACAAGGTTGTGGTGGTATTTATGCAACATGTATGAATATCAAATTAACTTATGTTTTTATTCAATTTTTCCTTGGGGCCCTCTTGCTTCTTCTGCCAACCTCTCCTTTGATCTTTTCCTATAATGTAACCTAATGTAAAGATAAAAAAATGACATTACTTACTCCCCCCCCCCCCACCCCTTTTTATACATTCTGACTAATTAAATTTCTACTGAGTTACCAGTGAGACAAAAATCAGTTTTCTAAAGAAATTTATCTGATCAATAGAAGAGCTCCCAAACTACTATAGTAAACATGTATCCCTTTCTTACATGCAATTAATTAATACGTATCACGGTTACAGCAAGGTTGGAATTCACAAATGTGCCCCCAATGTCTTTGTTATTCTTTCTGAGCCTCCAGAGAAATAGTTATCATTACCCTGGGCTTTGGTATTTTGTGTACCAGTTTATAAGTAACTCAATATGGTGTGGTTGTACAGTCATACTAGATTAGAATCTTGCAACGCCACATATCAATGGGGCCCTTTGGAAGGTAATGGGAATGTGAATCTATATCTTGCTCACATGCCAACCTTTCTCATTGCAATCAAGCTCTAGGGGGCCCTTTGCCCTGTGCTGGTATAATACATGCACTCTGCACATTAACTTCAAGAGAATTTTTTTTTACAAAGCATAAATATCAAGTGATATTTACTTTATCCTATTTTATTTCAATTTATTAATATTTTTTTCCCTTTTTCAATTCAACTCCTTGCATTTTTACGTACATGTCTCCTTGGCTGTGGTTTATGAGTTCTTTGTTCCTGGGATTTGCATTTGCGCATGTCTGGGTTTGGCTGCGCTTTTGTGGAGCTTGGGATTCACTGGGTTCTCTTTGTGGCCTTGAGATCATGTATTTATGCTATCTTCCCATTCTTTCCCCTTTTTTACTTCCCTGCATTATATATCTCTCCATTTCCTTGGTCTTATTGTCTGTCTGAGCTCATCTCTTTCGTTCACTGGTACTGTGGTTCAGTTTCCTCACAGTATGCAGTCCACTGGGCTTTGGTTTTGTGTGTCTCACATACTCTTGGTATGACAGGGGCTATAGTCTTGGGGTCCCAAACACAAAGTTTTGGCCCATTTTGATTAAGTCGCCACCACAAATGCAGCCAAGATACGGAGAAAAAAAACAAGGAAATCAAATGCTTGGGTTATCTAACTGAGAGATTTAGGTATACAATGTATGTCCAACCTCCACAACTTCAACATCATGAAATGCCCAACTTGTGCCCAGGGGACCACTGCTGGAATGGATAATTTGATACATAAATATGAAATTTCTTAGATGGCTTTCAAAAATTCAAACCAAACTAATATGAAGTTGATTCCCATGTTCTAAGACTATATGATATTCTATCCAAATAAACTTAGCTTTATTATATAGATAGTAACCAGGGGCAGATTTAGGGGGCCGCGGCCCCCCTTTTGCCTGGGATTATTACATGTATGCCTCCGAATCCCCCTAGATCCTGATGGTCGCTTACACGCCCATATTGTCACTATCAAAATTGCTCCAGCCCCCTCTTTATACATTTCCTGGATCCTCCCCTGGTAACTATATACATGTATTAGATAAAACATTCAGGCTAAAAAATGTTTGTTAGGGAAATGGTCAAAACTATTGTACTCGGACAGGACCCACCATTTTACAAAAAGACCGGTGGTCTCTTTATGTACCCCCCTCTCCCCCACCTAAAAAGATGGTGTCTTGTTGGCATAGCCCCCATTCTATCAGGAGTAGAAATTGACAGAGATTTAAATCTTCCTGTGCCGTTTTACTAGCAATGCAAGCTTCATGCACACAGAATATTTAAGTCTTATCTCCAATTTTCAAGCCAAAAAATTTAGTCTATTACACTCATGAGATAGGTGGTATCTTGCATAACCCCCCTACCCCTACACAAGGTGGGTCCTCGTCGAGTATACTTGTTATGACCACTTCCATTATGTTTGAAAAATCTATTATAATAAGTTCCTAGAACACAACTGAGTAAATATCTTGTTATCAGGCTAAAAACAGCAGTCTTCGATGAGAAGGGTATAAAATATAAAACAGAGAACAACAACCTTTAATTTACATACATGACGTACAAGTACAGCCACATTCAAGAGTTCAGGTCGAGTGGTAATTATGTTCCCGTACAACACGAGAAACACTTTGACCTCCAATGGTTCCTTCTTGATGTTATTGAGACCGTGGGCTATAGTTTTCGATGATTTCACTCAATCAGAAACGACAAGAGCCAAAAGTACGAGCGCCACATGTCTTGGAAGTGTAGAGTGTTCACCATGATAAGACAGCAGTTTAAGACACACTGACAGCTTCAGGTCGAGTGGTAATAATGTTCCCGCACAGCACGATGAAAACTATGACCTCCAATGGTTCCTTGTTGATGTTATTGAGACCGTGGGCTATAGTTTTCGATGATTTCACTTGATCAGAAACGACAAGAGCCAAAAGTCCGAGCGCCACATGTCTTGGAAGTGTGGATGTGTTCGCCATGATAAGACAGCAGTTTAAGATACACTGACAGCTTCAGGTCGAGTGGTAATAATGTTCCCGCACAGCACGATGAAAACTATGACCTCCAATGGTTCCTTCTTGATGTTATTGAGACCGTGGGCTATAGTTTTCGATGATTTCACTCAATCAGAAACGACAAGAGCCAAAAGTCCGAGCGCCACATGTCTTGGAAGTGTAGAGTGTTCGTCATGATAAGACAGCAGTTTAAGACACACTGACAGCTTCAGGTCGAGTGGTAATAATGTTCCCGCACAGCACGATGAAAACTATGACCTCCAATGGTTCCTTCTTGATGTTATTGAGACCGTGGGCTATAGTTTTCGATGATTTCTCTCGATCAGAAACGACAGGAGCCAAAAATCCGAGCGCCACATGTCTTGGAAGTGTAGAGTGTTCGCCATGACAAGACAACAGTTTAAGATACACTGACAGCTTCAGGTCGAGTGGTAATAATGTTCCCGCACAGCACGATGAAAACTATGACCTCCAATGGTTCCTTCTTGATGTTATTGAGACCGTGGGCTATAGTTTTCGATGATTTCACTCGATCAGAAACGACAAGAGCCAAAAGTCCGAGCGCCACATGTCTTGGAAGTGTGGAGTGTTCGCCATTACATGCCACTTCGCTTGTTGTAATTTACTTTCTCAAACTCATTAATAATTCATGAAGAAAATACAAAGGAAATTAATGTTAATGAGTGTTTGGAAATCAGATGAAACACTGCTCATTTTTGCATCCTTAATTTCTCCTTCTAAAATCATTTTGTTTGAGAAGTAATATCAAACATTCGACACAGTATTTCATCACAAGATCAAACACCTCGAAGTTCGTCAAAAATACTCCGCTGCGCGTCGTATTTTCAACTCTCTTCTCAGTGTTTGATCTTGTGATGAAACACTGTGTCTCATGTTTGAAATATTACGTGAAAACCGAACTAAACATTCCTATTTTGCCAAAATCTTTGCTGAATGGGACGAAGCAGTATGTCTGCAACTTTTTCTACCCATGGTATGAAATTCAATGCCACTGTCGGTTAAAAAAAAAGAAAAGTCGTACCTATCCCAAACGTTCTCTTTGAACCTCTCGGAGACGAGCCGAGCGGGATGGAGCGGCATTTTGTAACCGGATGTGACGTAATATTTTGTTGGAGGAGTCCTATACGAAAAATCGATGAGTGTTCTCCCCCCCCCCCCCCCCCCCCCCTGTGCGTGTTGCTACAACCATAGACAACACACCTAAATAGTACATTATCCTCCTTGCTTACTCATTAGCATTAAGTATTGGGTAGTGACCCCTGACGAGCAAAACTCGAAAGGGTATGCCATAAGAGCTAAGAGCAGCAGGGGGGAGTGGTGGGTGGGGTGCTTCGTTCACTTTGAGCAACGTTCGCAGCAACTGACACTCCTAATTAATTCTGCTTGGTTTATATAATGCTAAGTGACGTCACAGGAATGCTAATGAACTATGAATAGTACATTATCCTCCCTGCTTACTCATTAGCATTAAGTATTGGGTAGTGACCCCTGACAGCGCTTCTTCACCGGATGTGCCGTTAATAAGCATCCCCACATCCTCATATACCTCCCATACCTCATTCCTTCCACGTATCCATACCTTATCCGAATAGCCAATCCCTCTATCTCATTACTAATAGATCTTTATTCTTGATATACCTAAACCCTACCACTAGAGTTTACACACAGATTTAAATGAATTTCGCAACATGAAGCTCAGGTTTTAATAATAGTTTAGAACGCCTGGGTGAAATGTGTTAAAGAGTTTTGTTTCTGGTAAGCCTCACTTAAGTCCAAAGCGAGGCAAGCCAAAATATCGCTTATTCCTCCCGGAGCCATCACTTGGTTCATCTTAAGATAATGTTTCGCAGTTTCCGCGGTCTTCCAGCCAACATGGGCCATAATAGACTCTAATGGTGCACCTGTTAGCGCAAGGGAAACAGCACAACCACTGCGCATGCCATGCAGAGTCACCCGCCGGTTGCTAAAAGTCCCAGGGAGTTGTTGGGCATAGAAAGACAAACGGGCCTGAGCCGCCGCAGAGTCGAACGACTGATCTGTAACATCACCAGTTCAGAGAAAACCTTGTCTGATAGGAACATGGAGCAAGTCACACAGTTTTATATAAGTTTCAATTCCGGTAATCGGGCATAACGCTGGATCCTTATAGCGCTTGAGGGCAAACATATTAACGGTACCATCCCGTAAGGACTTTGTAAGCGTGTGGTTAAACAAGATACCATCTTTCCCAGGAAAATAGAGAAGTTCTCTAGTTTTCGTTCGACTTAAATCACCGGCCCTGTCGCCCGCGAAAAACTGAGTCTTGAAGAAAGCTTGGTCTCTAGCGCAAACATAAAGCTGAATTGGGGACGTATTGGTGTCCTTCAACCGTCTTAAAATCTCTTGTGCAAGAGCTGCCAAGTCTCGTAAAAACAGAGGCTCTGCCTGAGAGGGAACTATTCCGGCCTGAAGTTGCTCTTCTCGTACCGCCGTTAGGTAGGACTTAACTTTCCGAGAGGCCGCCGGGTTACCATAACCCGGGAATGCGATATCATCGAGAGTTCTACCCCACTCGGAGAATATGGATCTAAGCTTCCCGATCAGCGAGTCCACTGTACCAAAAGCTAGGCGCTTCGGGCACTGGCAACCTCCTTTGGATTTGAGACCAGCATAAACACAAGTGTCAGCGTGTACCACAGTTTTCCCAGTCCTGTTTTTCCAAATGAGGAAATTAACAACATCATCAGGAGTAGCAGTCGTAATGTCTCTTACCGGCGTAGCTTGTGCAAGAAATTGCATCATTTCTTTTTCTAAAGACGACCTTTGTTTCGAATAAGGAGTGGATTCCGTTTTCACCAATAAAGCTTGCCGTCGTCTTTTAATGGCGTCCATATCGACAGGAGACCCAGAAGTTCCCATGGTTTCACGGTGGGGCGTGAGCTCCCGACGTTTGTAACCACATCTCTGGCAAAATCGAAAGTCTTTGTCATTCGAATAGGAACAAGACGGAC
This sequence comes from Dendrophyllia cribrosa, assembly GCA_024195265.1. Lineage (NCBI taxonomy): Eukaryota > Metazoa > Cnidaria > Anthozoa > Scleractinia > Dendrophylliidae > Dendrophyllia > Dendrophyllia cribrosa. Next base: position 7,000,839 of record JAJLRJ010000008.1, on the reverse strand, counting down.
ATGCCACGAAAGCCACAAAGATCTTTGGCACCAGCGGAAGGGGCTAAAAAGAGATAATAAACGAGGGAAGTCATAACCTAGCAGTCAAAGCTCTCCCACCCGGAAAGCCCAGAGAGGATAATTAACTGCCTATGGCACAAAACCAGCCTTGGACGGGAAAAGAACCGCATCTGTACAACCCAGGGGCGCAATGAGTACTCTTCTTCTGGCCATGGCATTGATCATTGGCCACCAAGGAGGGAGAGGAGAGGGTTCCGGCACCACCAGAGTGACTGTTGCACGCTGAGAACGTAGGAAACGCAGGAGAGGACCAATCAATACGAATGGCGGGAAGGCGTAGGCGTTTGTAATCGTACCATCACAAGATGACAAATCCTGGCTAAAAACGTTTACACCCGCCGACCCTGGGGTGGGGAAAGGCGTAAAGTGGGGTAAGCGAATACCTGCGCGATCGTGCTGGGCATTCGAGTCGAGCGCCATAAGATCCATTGTGTGCCCCTTCGATCCACCAAAGACAGTCTGCACAATGTCCCAGCACCGTGGAGATAGCATGGCATCCGAATCCGACAGACGGCGAGAAAAATAATCGGCTGGGTTCACACCAGAAGGAACATAAGACATGGAGAGCGCCAGGTTCCGCCTTGTGACAGTATGGAAGATGAGGCGAGCTACTTCGTTAAGTTTTAAGGACCTGGGCCCGCGACCTTGCCAAGCGTTAATCGTAGCCTGATTGTCGACTTGTATGTCCACCCTACAGTCTCTAACACTGAGAGGGAGGCATTCCAGAGCTTTGAGAACCGCATGCATTTCCTTAACGTTGATATGTTCGTTCATCAAGTCGTTCTCCCAGTAGTCACCGACACTAGAGTCAGTTGGATGTTGATGAAAGATGGCTGCCCAACGAAAAGCCGAGGCATCAGTTGACAGAGACATGGACTCATGGCGTTCATGGATCCAAGGAATAACTTCCTGCCAGTCATCAAGGAACCCCCAAAACTCAATCTCTTCCCTTAGCGGTGGTGAAAGGGTGACTTCTCCACCTCTAGAAGCCTGGCCAATGGCTGCACCCATTTCCCTGATATAAAACTTAGCGCCAGGGAACGCCAGGGAAAAGGATATGCATTTTCCCATTAATTTCTGGATTGACTTGAGCGGAATAGTAGATACACTGGACAGAACAGACTCGCGTAGCTCAGCAAACTTGATTCTCTTTTCCTTTGGCACCAGGAACGCCAAACTGCTTGTATCAGTGACCATTCCCAAGAAGGTTAAGCGCGTCGAGGGGGACAAGATGCATTTGCTTAGACCCAGAAAATATCCCAGGTTGATTAAAACTGTGCAGACCACATAGAGAGCTGCTAACGCTGCTTGACGACTGTATTCGTGGCCCCTCAACTCAATCGGTCGAGACCAATGACCTTCCAGGGCAAAGATCTCTCCAACTAGCCTGTCATCAATATACAGGGATCCGGTGATTCCCAGGCTCCGGAAATAGCTAGTAGGGCCCAGACCCACCGTCTGATAGACAAACGGAGAGTTTTTCCAACCAAAGGGAAGAGTGGCTGCAACTAGGTACCAACCCCTCCATTCCACACCAAAAAACTGTTGCGAGCCAGCAGATAGTAATATATGGTCGTATCCCGATTTGTCGTCTATTTTAGAAAAATGGCTGTTCTGATAGGCAAATCGGGGAACCAAGGCAAGTGTTTCGAGGGAAAAGGGTGTGTCCTTCATCCAGAGGTTTAAAAATCTTGCGTCCACACATAGCCTAGGCTTGTTCGGCTCAACTGTAAAGGGGAGAACAAGCCAGGGGGTGTCACTTTAGCCACTTCACCCCACACACGTACCACGCCGGTAGATATCCGCTGCAGTAAGGACTGCGTTATAAATTCCGCGAACTGCTTACACACAGGATGGTTCTTGAAAACCTTACGTGGTGGCATTGGAGAATCGAACATGACACCTTTAAAACACCCTTTAAACGGCCTCATAAAAGATCTAATATCGACACCATTGGCGAGCCATCCAATAATGCGCGCTTTATCCGAGTTTCCAGTTAATATCGCATCCCATAAAGGGAGATGATTATGTAAAGCCCCCGCCTTGAAACTCGAAGGATCCCTGAATAGGAGGTTCTGAATATCTCCGGAATCCCCAGATATGATCCTGTTTACTTCAGCTATAATATCTCCTTGTACGATCACTGGCATTTCCCCTGGGCTTACGTCTCCCGACAACGTTACCCACGTAGTTCTTCGGCTACGCGCTCGAAGTTCCGCCTCTAGAGGCGAGAAGCTCTCAGATATTTGTCCAGGGTCGAGAGAGTTCCCCTATAACAAATGAGAAAAACCGAGGGTAAGACCAACGAGGGAGACAGAATTAAGCCCAGGGAAAATGACAGCCATAGCCCGCTAAAGCGAGCTCAAGGGCATGCCATACAAGGCAAAGCGCTTGTGGAGTCAATTCCCGTCACTTAAGTCAGTCTAGAGAAACCGAACTGGGACAGAAAAAGATTCTTTGAGACAAAATAACCAGACAATTACAATCTGAGGCAATCCTTTATTTTGCTAACACGGTCATTTAACCAATAGCATGTAGCTATACAATAACTCTAGTTCTAGAAGCGTCTGTTCGGGCATCCACGAGCATAATGGCCTGTCTGGCCACAGGACCAACACCTAGTCGGGGGGCGAGGCCGTCCCCCTCCCCACTTGTGGTACGGTGAAGGGGGCCGCGACCGACCAGAGATGGCACCCCTAAGAGCATTGGCCTCTTAACGTGACTTTTGAATCGCCTTAGCCACTTCCGCCTCCTCTTTAGACGCTATTAACTTGATCAAGATATTCTGCAAATTGCCATCGGTAATCAGAGGACGGCACTGGCGCAGCACTATCCCAAAGCGGTTCGCCCTTGCATCTGCCTTTTCCCTGGCTGTATCGACTAAGTTTTCCAAGGCTGCCATCGCCGTATAGGGATCGAACAACTCGGACGGTTTGGCCAATAGGGTCTGCAGCGCCGACACGGCCGTATCAACACTAGAAACATCGGCAGACTTACGTAAGGTCTCCACTTCCTTTAGAAGTTTGGCGAGCTAAAGAAAATAGAAAATTGCGAAAAGAAATGAAATTCTCCTTCTCCTTCTCCTTTTTTTTTTTTTTGGTCAATATTTAAATCACCAGACCCTTCTCGATCCATTCCCGTTCATTGGATCCATAACGGACTATATCATATTCACCAGACCCTTCTCGATCCAATCCTGTTTATCGGATCCTTGACAGTCTATATTCCATTCGCTAGACCCTTCGCGATCCCCGCCGTTAATGGGATTCTTCACGGTCTATATATCCGCTAGACCCTTCTCGATCCAACCCCGTTTATTGGATCCTTCACGATCTATATCTTATCCACTAGACCCTTCTCGATCCAATCCCGCTATTGGATCCCTCTCGGTCTTCATTTGTCCACTGGACCCTTCTCGACCCAATCCCGTTTATTGGGTCCTTCTCGGTCTATGTCTAACCACCAGACCCTTCTCGATCCAATCCCGCTATTGGATCCTACGCAGTCTATTTATTTTATATGCCAGGCCCTACACGATCCTTTCCCGAAGATTGGCGATCCTTGCAGTCTTAATGTGCAGATTTTGCTATCTAAACTGCCCGGGACCCCAGGGACTCGACACAAGAACAACATTAAATACCGGCCAAGCCCCTTGGGACCAACACGGAATCAGGCCCCGCTAATCTGCATAACAAATTAACCTGATATGAAAACGTGCAAAAACCAGACAAATAAAAAATAAAATAAAAGGTAAAATAAAATAAGACGAATGCTGTGTATGAGCAATAGGCGAACCACGAGAACGATACCACGTCACCGACAAAACACAAGCGTCCTTGAGCATAAAACGTAAAACAATGAAGCGAAAAAAGAACTCGAAATGACGAACGCTCGGGCGCGCGAATAATGCAATAACAAAGTTACCTCTAAAGATTCTTTCCCCGGTTCCTGCGAAGAACTGGCTGCAACTGCTGCCGGCGTGGTATGCTCCGACGGCGGTAAAGCGTTCCCAACAGCCGCGGCTGGCGCAGAAACAGGTGAAGACGCAGAAACTGGAATTTGAGCTGGAGTTTGAGCTGCCGGACCCGGCTGTAAGGCAGCAACAACCGAGTCCCTTTGCTGGCCATCGACGGTCGGGAGCGGCATTGGAAAATTGTGCTTCGCTCTGACTTTGAGCAACGTTCGCAGCAACTGACACTCCTAATTAATTCTGCTTGGTTTATATAATGCTAAGTGACGTCACAGGAATGCTAATGAACTATGAATAGAACCATGTTTCTTCCTCAGGGCGCATCAAAAAATGTGAGGAACCAGGGCGCTGAAAAGAATGGGCGGTGCAACGCGCCCACAGCGCTTGGGCGATGTGTGATGCGGAGAGAGACTGGGCCGAGCGCCCTCGAGAGAGCCGGAGTTAAAAAAATGGCGGCAAATGGAGATCGATGGCTGATGAAGAAAAGGGATCGCTGCAAGAAAACGGTACATGATATCCACTTAATGTTTTCGACATGAAGATTTCAATGTATTTTCAAAGCTGTAGGCGAGAAAGAACGGGTTTTATACTGTAACATTTATCGCGAATTATTTGAAATAAAACGAGCTTGTTAGAAACGCGTTACGCAAAATGTTTGCACTCAAAAACTAAAACATTAATTCCCTGCGAACTATGACAGTAAACGGCTAAATGTTAAGAGTATAGATAGAGGACCTTTTGCTCTTTCATCCGTGTAAATTTCGTTTTGAACTTTTTTGAACTTTTTTAGTTACATGCTATAGAATTAAGGTGGTTGTTCTGTGATGCGATTAATATTGAGACTGACTAGCTGTGGAAGCATATTTTTGTTTAAAAAAACTTCATGTGTCCTATTCAGGCACTACTAAAGCATTGAATGATAGGTTTGATCAAATGAAGGCCCCAAAACACTAAAAACGTTTCATTGATAAAGTGTAAATTGTTGAAACATGCAGTGATTTAATATAGTTATTAATAGCAGTGTAAATTAAAGTGGTTGGGTCTCTGATCCTGATGGCATAATGTACTGTACTGCATTATAAAATCTGAGGCAATTTTAAAGGGAAATTTTTTGCTTCCAGTCACACAGTTATTTAGCCATTTTTTAAAGACCTGTGAAATAATAAATATCAGTGTGCTGTGATACTGAGCGGTAGGACATTAATACATTCCCAACATAATTTTTATGACAGACAACACTTACAAATGATTAAATTCAGCAATGGTTAAACCGTTATCTGCATAGGATATGTTTGTGGATTTAAAGATAAACAGATGTACAGAACATAAGAAGAACAACAGAAAGGAAAGGGGCCATATTGTATTGTGTCAGACGTCTAACATACATGCACTTTGTTATAGCAACATCTATAGGGACAGGGACATCTCTTTATGGTCCTTTATATCTGATGTGTATATTTTGTGATAAGATGAGATGTTCTTACCCTGTCAACCTTTTTAACTATTTAACAATGCCAGGGCCATAGCCAGTATGAGGCAAACCAAGGCACTTGCCTCAGTTATGATCCCAGTGTTTTGTTTAAACGCAGTCATCATAAAGACCCTAAATAGCTAAATGGGGAATTTAACCATGGATATTGCCTCAGTCTTTATTTTTTTTTCTGGCTACGGCCCTGAATGCTACATCCTGAAGGAAGGGTGGTGGCTGTTCGGGGCTGTACTTCAGAGTTTAAAAGTGAGTAATAATAAAAAGGGATCAAAACAAAACCCCTAAAATCTCATGCCTTTTCAGTATAATCACAGGACGAAATAATGAATTTACTAATCTTTAAGAGAAAATTAAATTTTACTTAAAGGTATCGAAAATCTTTAAGTTGAGACGTAAATACTCTTAAATGTATTAAAGTAAGTAAGTATCTTTAATGTGTTTAAGAACCTTTACGTTATCTTTAATTCAACTTTTCAACAACTTAAAGACCCTTAAAGGCAACTTAAATTGTTCATTACTAGCTTTGAGTGTTGTCAAGTAAAGGCTTATTTAAGTAATTTACGGTGCACTTAAAGATAGTCGAAATTGTTCTTTAAGTTTTCTTTAATGAACCTTTACTTGCACTTAAAGTCGTTATTTCGTCCTGTGAATGTCCAATGTTGCAAATGGCATATATCAAAAACTAATTTTAATCAATATAACCCCTCTCCCCTAAAAAAATAGAACTGATATAGGAATTTCAAACACAGAAAGTTGTTTTGCATCTCCCAGTCACTTTATATCTATTTGATTATTCCCCCTTAAACCCTCACCCCCCCCCCCCCCCCCCCCCCCCCCCCTCTCCCTCTCCTGGGTCCCATAAGAATCGCTTAAGTTTTTTGTTTTGTTTTTGTTTTGTTTTTATTTACTCCATTTTTTTATTATGCTTAATAAGTTTATTTACAGTGAGATGTTTACATATTGAAAGGTATTGAATTAAGTTGTAAAGAGAGTACCATTTACTTAATACTTTTGAAATAATGATTTTAATTTGATATTATTTTAGTCTCGATCTCTTCCTTTCATTTGAATGACCAGCCAAAATAATCAGGAAACTGAAGGAAAGATCAGTTTGCTTTGGGCTTTGGGAATATCACAAGGAAATGTCACATATCGCTTTATACAACACTGATATTTAATTAATTAAGATGTACCATACTTAATGAATGACCTGTCAAATGGAAACTAAAGGGTAATGTTTGCTCCAGGACAATGGGAATACAGTATCACAAAAGGAAACATATAGCTTGTATATATGACACTGACATTTATTTATCAATCTATATTTAATATATCAACAGTTATTGTTGTTGAAGATATGTTCCACATAACTAAAACAATGTCAGGAACCTCTGTATTCATTCCTTAATAAAGGTAATCAAAATGGGTCTAGCAGCTTATTAACAAAAGCATCAGCTCTATCGTTTTAATGTAGTTGATTAAAATTAACTATATAATATCTTGCTTCACCTGGTTAGACTAGAAAAATTCAATTCCCTTATTTTTGAACCATTAAAGCAATCAGCAAGACAGATTTGACAAAACGAAGGCACAGAAACAGGCAAAATTATTTATTGATGAAGTATTACTTATAAATGATTAAAAGCAGTGGCCCAATAACCCCTCAAAACAACCACCTTTAGTCTATAGCTTGAAACTCAAAAAGTTCAAAAAAGTTCAAGATGACATTTACCCAAATGAAAGAGTGATAGATCCTCTATGATCGGCGAATGCAGCCGTCTGCTGCCATAGTTCGTTATAAATTTTACAGTATAAAACCCATTCATTATCGCCTACAGCTTAAAAAATACATTGAAATATTCATTTCGGAGTGGAAATCTGGTACTGTTTTCTTTACACTGCTATCAATAACTATAATCACTGCATGTTTCAACAATTTACACTTTATCAATGAAACGCTTTTAGTGTTTGGGGGCCTTCATTTGATCAAACCTATCATTCAATGCTTTAGCAGTGCTTGAATAGGACACATGAAGTATTTTTAAACAAAAATATGCTTCCACAGCTAGTCAGTCTCAAATATATTAATCGCATCACAGAACAACCACCTTAATTCTATAGCATGTAACTAAAAAAGTTCAAAAAAGTTCAAAACGAAATTTACACGGATGAAAGAGCAAAAGGTCCTCTATCTATACTCTTAACGTTTAGCCGTTTACTGTCATAGTTCGCAGGGAATTAATGTTTTAGTTTTTGAGTGCAAACATTTTGCGTAACGCATTTCTAACAAGCTCGTTTTATTTCAAATAATTCGCGATAAATGTTACAGTATAAAACCCGTTCTTTCTCGCCTACAGCTTTGAAAATACATTGAAATCTTCATGTCTAAAACATTAAGTGGATATCATGTACCGTTTTCTTGCAGCGATCCCTTTTCTTCATCAGCTATCGATCTCCATTTGCCGCCATTTTTTTAACTCCGGCTCTCTCGAGGGCGCTCGGCCCAGTCTCTCTCCGCATCACACATCGCCCAAGCGCTGTGGGCGCGTTGCACCGCCCATTCTTTTCAGCGCCCTGGAGGAACCGAGAAAACGCGACACCGGCATTCTTGTATTGACGTCACAGCGGACTATTTCCAGTCTTTCTTCATGCACGGTTTTGTAACCCACCGGAAGCGAAATTTCACGTTTTCAGACGGCTAAAACACGGAAAAGAAAATCGATATCGAAAAAACTGTTTTCGATTTTCTTATCAGAACGCCATATAGACTCCATCAAGCAAATAAAAAAAATCTGTCATATACACTTTAAAGATGTTTCTCATTTGGGGTCCTTTGATTTGTCTTTCATGTCTCTAACAGAGTGACAAAATTCGCATTGTTTGAAATAGGAAAGAAATGGACACGTTTATGCGTTAAAGGTCAACTTTCATTTTAGAGTTCTTGTTTTCATTTAGTTGTATGTTATCCGATCTTTAGTGACCTTCAAGTTGCTATCTCAAGTAATCAATAACGTCACTTTGTGGTAATTTTTATCTGTAAATACGCGAAGCAATGGTTTTGTCTTCAAATTCAGTATGGAAAATTAAAACCGATCTGTGGACTTTAAATGGATTTTTCAAGACTTTGGTAAACGCTAAAGCACAATATATGTTTCTAAATGTGAAGCCGTTCGAGAAAGCGCCATCTAAAACGCTAGGAACAGGAAAAAAATTAAAAAATTAGCTGGAAAAATTAGCCGCAGGCTACAAACCACTTGAAACACCCTTTTCTTACGGAGAAACACAACTGAATTTATAAGTCGGACACGCTTGGCTTACAGCCAAGCCGCCCAACTAATAATACTTATTACAAACAGGTGTAAAGCAAACCTATAAAATTAAAAACACTGAAATTAAAAGGTAATACTAAATTACAAATAAGTTATAATACATAAAGAATTACAGAAATCTAAATGTGTCTGACCAATAGTTGGTATAAAATGACCTAATTGAACTAGAGCATTTCGTAACAGCATTTAGTCTATTACACAGTTTAGCAGCTGAATAGGTAAAAGACCTGTAGCCAGATTTTGAAATCAATTCCTTCATAACATTTTTTTAAAACTGCAAGATATCTGAGGGCTGTAAGCTAAGAAAAAATTACCAACGTTTTTAATATACGATTTTAATTTGTAAAATAGCTGCTACATGTACACATCATGCATGTAAATTTTCTTCTCAAAGAAACTAAATTGGATTACATGTAAAATTTTTCAAGGAGAAATGTGACAAGTTTCTTACAGCAAGCTAGCTGATTCATGTTTTACTGATGTTCCATTTATTGAGTTTCCATCGTTTGACACGAGCTCGAGCCTCCTTTTGAATAAGCTCAAGTGGGAGAAGCTGTCGTTTCGTCGTCAAAAACAGAAAGCTCTGGTTATGAACAGCACAATGCATAAACTTGCCTCGGAATATTTACAACATCTTTTTACTCAACGCCGCGCAGAATTATTTGGCTAACTTGCTCTGTGCTCTGCCCAAACCTCATACGAATTATCTGAAACGAAGTTTTTGTTATAGCGGGGCCTGTTTATGGATCAATTTGCCCCTAAAATTATAGGAAGCTAGCTCTATTGGACAGTATAAACGAAACATCAGTCAGGTATTTGACTTAACGGAGGCCCGCACGGGCATCTTGTAAAACAGTTGTAAAGCATTTTCTTTTTTTTAGCTTTACTGATAATTTTCCGTGTGTTTAAATAAAGTTTCTTATCATACGTTTCTTATCCATATTAAGATAAAAGTTTCTTTATCAGTGGCCTCCGTTATTTCAGAAATCCAGTTTGTTACCTTTTGTTATTAAAGGAGCTATGTGATGGTGATTTTCAGGTTCTTGGGTCAAAAACGACCCACATTAAAACTAAGTACCTTTGTCGTACACAAAATACTTAAGAACACTAAGAGAAAGATATCAACGTATATCAAGTGAATTTTCGACGAGAAAATAAACCATAATCAGAGTTTTCACGAGTTTTCCAAGACAGAAGCGGTAAACTTGAAAACAATTAACCCAATTTTTTCAAGATGCAATCCATTTCCATCCTGGCCATCTGCAGCCCAAGACACTTTAACAAAACGGGACCCTTATTTTTGGGTTCCCACTGATACGTCCTTTGGCTTTTTAAAATGACACTAAATATGGCGACGTCGCCCCTTTAAGTTCAAACATAAACAGAAGTTAGGAGATAAGCTTAAAGCTCTTACAGCACAGTAAAAATCCATTTAAACCAAACCTTTACAGGGAGAATGTTTCCTTAATTTACCCTTGAAGCGTTTAAGCAATTCCCAGTTACTTCTTTTTATTAAATGGGATTTGAAAGAGAACGGCCTCAACATCCGCCATCTTGCTTTTGAAACACAAGAGTTGGCCGAGTGAACCTGGGAAGAGTGAGCCAGCGGTCAGCAGTTTTAGCCTATAGAGCAGGCACTGCAACACCAAAAAAGTTCGGTTTTTTGGCGCAAATTCAAATGTTGGAAGAGGAGTGATGCTTTATAAAGAACCTAACGAACACAAATATGGATAATCTTTCTAAATCTAGGTAAGTGAAAGAATGAATCCTTGGTGAGTTTTGTTGTTTCAGACATAAACAAAGTAATGACACAAGTTCTGGCTTTCTTAGATCTCAGTCTTGACTGTTTGATATGAACATGCATGCATTTGTAAGCTCCACTCTTTTGAGAACTGTTTTTCCACACAGTCTTTTCCAATTTTATATTTAGCACAGATAATTTCACCAAGATAGAGCAAAACTACATGTAACATATACTGATGGCTGCGGCCGCACTCAGTAGAGTAGTGTACCTACCAACTCACACGCATTATGCGTGTGTCACACGCCTGCGGATAGAAAATATCAATCACACGCATACAGGACAATTTCACACGCCTGACTCACAATTCCGGACTACTTGTTCATTAGCCATTAACGTGAAAAAGCTAAATATCGCGTTTAAGCTCCAAATAACAAGCTGAAAGGTTGTTATTAGATCGGCAAGATCGCGCCGAGCTTTTGAGCACGGAATAATCCTCCGCGGAAATCAATAGAACATCTTCGGGAATCTTCGAAAATGTTAGGAGTCGTCGGAACATCTTCGGCGATGTTCGGGAAGTCGTCGGAAATTTTTCGGAAATTCAGGTAATATGTATACGAAAATCACACGCATTTGGCTTAGGAAAAGTTGGCAGTTATAGAGTAGTTAACCGAGTTATTTCCAATTAATTAATTTAAACAAGAGGCTACATTTAGCCTATACTCATGCGCGCGAGACTCTAAGACGCGTTGATTGAAGTTACCAATAGTTTTTCTGTGTTACTAAATCGCATGCAACCGGTGTAAAATGGTTTATTCCAGAAAAAATCCCCCCACCCCGACGGATGCAATGTTTTTTTTTACCTCTCCCCCGCCCGGATTTCCCGGCCAGGCCGACCAACCATCGCACCTTGATTTTTAACCCAGATACGCCCTCCTGCCCGGATTGCCATAAACTTTTTGTAGGCTCTAAATAACAGGAAATCGCATTCAGGAGATCCGGGATTTTTTTAAAGTTTTCAAATCTTTGGTGAGAATTGCTATGAATTGGTCAAACATTTTGTAAATAAACGTTGCGTGACGCATTCACTAAAAACTTTCCGTGATTTTAAGATCAAATCGAAATGAAATGTTTCCATAACTTAAGGCTGGTTCTTTAAAAAAAATGCTTTGATTTTGTCATCTATAATAAGTTTTTTCCAGGCTTTACAGTTTCTTCAAAGTGTTGTCGCAAATACACAATTTTGCTTTATGCAAATTTTATGTCAAATGTAATTTGATAGCAAGCTGTTTTTAATTTTTTTATATGGCCACTCATAGTTAATAGAATAAACTGGTTATGAAACTCAGTCAGTCCTTTGTTATATGTTTTTGTTCTCCATTTCTTTTGTTCGTTTGCCTTGACCCTGCACAAAACACAAAAGGTATTGAAATGCATATGAGCAACTGACCAGTAGAAACATTTGGGCTAACACGTTAAACAAAACAATGTGCAGGGTCACGGTTCGTTCAACATAAAACAAAGCAGCTTTGTACACTCTTTTTGAAATTTATTGAGCTTCATAACCAGTTTGTTCTATTAACTATGGGCCACTGAATCCAAAATATATTTTCTATAAAAGGTCGAAACTTTTGAATGAAACTCATATTTCCTTGAATGAAAATGTCTTTCCTTTGATTAAAAGAGTCAAACACCTTTCAGAATTCAGTGATTTTCTGTTTCTAGAAGTCTTGGCGATTTATTGTATCCTAATTACTGCGAGGAACCGGCTAGCGTCTGCGAAAACATAATAAACATCACAAAATAATTCAATTCAGCAACCTATTTTTATTATGCTTTCTAAAATCGCCGACTTTTCCTGTGTAATAGAATGCCAATCTTATCCGGAAAATGATTCGCATAATGCTTTCGCTAATAAAAAAAAAACAGTTCTGAATGGTCAAAGGTACAGAAATGAAATGCTGGCGGCGTTTGAATCATGAGTTCGGATAGCTCATGGTCTGCAAACAAACACTTCGATTCAGAGCTCGATTTTTCACTAAAACCTTTTTCCAAACCACGAAAGCACTTAAAATAATCTTTGAAAACAATACTTGGCCACATTTGGTGAAAGCTGTGCTTGGTAGAGTAGTAAAAAGAACGAGAAAGCTCCGTTTACCTTTCCCACGGATCCAAAGCGCGCACGTACAAACAGAACCTTCCTTGACAATCGAGTCGTCTAATCCGAAGCTATCAGAACTGTCTCATCGTACAGCAATCGGGTGAACTTGGCACAACTTCGCGCTTCGGAAAGTCGTACTTACTTACACAGGTGACAACATAGTGGTTACTAGTAACCTAGTGACCACAAAAAGTAATAAAGTCAGTAAAAATCGACCTTAATATGACACGCATTCCCCAGTCCGTAATCCACAGAAGTCCAGTCCCAAAGTCCAAATGTTTTATTAAATCTGATGGACTGAGGTAACGACGCTGTTTTGCCGTGTGTTTCTATTGTTCTTTTTTGAAAAAAGTCTTGAAATTACTCACCACAGGCAGCGAGGACTGCTCCGATACAGACATTGCAAAGAATCGGCAGTAAAACGGGAAATAAATTGACAATATGCTTATCAGTGCGAGAGATCGATGTTTGGCATTTTTGCCTCGGAAGAACTCTGATTAAAAATAGCTCTTAGTTTTTTCAGAAGCGCAACAAATTCGGCCTCAAGTTGTATGCTGTGTATAAAAGCAACGTTCACCTCTATGGGAGAAATACAGGACTGACTTGTACACCAATAAGACCAAATGACGGAAAATGTTTGTCATGCGCATGCGTATCAAACATTTGTCTTATACTTCAATGTACCATAAGAAAAGAAGCAATTTATATTTTAATAATTTAAACAAGATAAGAAGACGTCCGACATGGAGAAGAGTTACTTCTTTCATTCAGTCATCGTACATGCAAACCACGTTACTATTGAATGTTATATAAATGAAGGCTGTACCACAATGAAGCCAGTCATTCTTATGAAAATAATATATACCTGACGTGAACATTACTAATGTGAGTAGGGTTGTAGGAGACGCTGTCGTGACACTTCAGTAACGATGTTTTGCCGGAAGTGAGAGTAGCCGGAAGTCACTAAACCGTCCTGATGCGGACGCGTATTTTTGGCGTTCATCGAATTTAAACCGTGTTAGGGACGGACCATTAAAATCTGAAATCCCAGAGCGAGAACAAATAAAAAAGCACTAAAATTCGATAAGGTTGGTTATGCTCTCAGCCCTTCATTTCGTCTTGAGATCTACGTATTTCTGGTACGATGGGTCGATTTACGAAAAAAAGACGGAGCATCCATTGGGAGCCCAGTCTCCGCGGTTATAGTAAACCTTTACATGGAAGAGTTTGAAGAACAGGCAATAATAACTGCGCCATGTAAACCTAAGAACTGGAAGCGATATGTAGATGACTCTTACCATCTTAGATCAAAACAATGTCGACGGCTTCATACAACATCCAATAATCAGCAGCCTACCATTCGTTTTACCATGGAAACAGAGAAAGAAACCACTATTCGTCAGTTATAAAGGACTCAGACGGTCTTCTCACTACCAGTGTATATAGGAAACCCACCAATACTGTCCAATACCTGGCCTATGACTCACACCATCCTCAGTCATTTAAGCGTAGTATTGTTAAATGTCTGTATGACCGAGCCAAACAACTTATCATTAGACCATCAATAATGTCCAAAGAAAAGAAACACTTTTCGTCAGTTCTTGTTTCCAACGGATATCCTTGGCCTTCCTCGTTTGTGCAAAATATCACAAAGACAAAAAGACTAACACGCAGTCAAGGAGGAATCCATGCAGGATTTTAAATCTACCGCGGTTTTACCCCATCAAAGGTGTATCGGAGGTTCTTCGCCGCTGCCTGCAACATCAAGGCGTACGCACTGTTTTTAAATCTGACACAACGCTTAGGTCACACTTGGTACGACCTAAAGACTTCCTTGACTCTAATAAACAAGATGGTGTTGTCTATAAGATTCCTTGCGAATGTGGCAATTTAAAGTGTAAATAGGGGAAACAGGGAGATCGATTCATGAAAGGATAAAATAACACGATAGAGACATACGACTTGCTCGTACTTAAACCTCTACGGTTTGAGTACAAGACCGGGCACTATCCAATTTGAAACGAAGTTAAGTTTATTGACCGTGACCCGCACTGGTACACCCGTAGGGTTAAAGAGGCCATCCACATAAGACTTCATCCTAATAACATCAACAGAGATAGTGGAATCGAAATTCCTGAAGCATGGATGCCTACAATTAAGGAGCACAACAGCCGATCGATAACAAATCGGACCTGTGGGGGAACAACATCTATTCGGAATAATAATGAGGATCGAAATGCACCGATAGTAACAAGCCAACGTGCCACATAAAGCGACACGTAACCAATCGACCTCATCCCCTGATGAAGACTAGCAGTAATAACGGTCAAAACGTCGCGATCCGGGCAACATCTCAAAGTCACTCCATCGTGGGACAAATGAACAAGCGTTCACCATCTTACACACCACTGACCAAGTGAGATGCGAAAAAAAAATGAATATACTGCCAGGTGCATAACAGCCGCTCATTCGGCAAATGATGCCGCGAGTTACTCGAAAAGATCAGAGAAAATACTCAAAGAGTATTAATGCCACCAAAGATCGGCAGCAACTCAAGTTT
Organism: Dendrophyllia cribrosa; assembly: GCA_024195265.1. Classification (NCBI taxonomy): domain Eukaryota; kingdom Metazoa; phylum Cnidaria; class Anthozoa; order Scleractinia; family Dendrophylliidae; genus Dendrophyllia; species Dendrophyllia cribrosa. Next base: position 6,985,529 of record JAJLRJ010000008.1, on the reverse strand, counting down.
CTGAAATTTGTACAGGAACCAGAACACCTCTTGTCGACCAAACACCACAAATCGACAGAAATGAATGGGTAATCAATTTATCCTCGCGGTCCCTCGGCGATGCCGAGGTGTCCTTACTACAGAAAGGGTTGAATTTCGCAGTGACGCCAACTAACATTCCATCTGCTGAAATAATCGCCTTCCCAAAGCTGCCTCAGCATTATACCTTGGCTTCCGCGATAACATGTTTTTCACAAATCTTGAATTCAACTTACAGATTGCTGACAAATTGAAGACAAAAAAAAAACAAAACCAAAAAGGCAGAGTGTAATTATCTGGAAGACTGATAACTAGCAGACGGGTCAGTTTCTTAAGTTACAGTAGTCCTATAGACCGAAGAGTATTGCATTTCAGGTGCAGACGATTTACTTGGACTTTCAAAATCTTTATGTACCCAATACTCCATACAGGTGTATCAAGTGCAAAACACGACGTATTCATGAAGTACCCAATATTTTCTGATATTGAAATAAGCTCACCTTTTCTATTAAGCCACCCCCACCCTACCCCCCTTCTTGGGATTTGAAATTAAGTAAGATGCCCCAGCTTAATAGAGCTTTACGGGCGATAGCCTTAGCTCTCAGCCAGGCGGCAGACGGGTTTACCTGTTTGTTATTCATTCCAGCATAGGGCACTCTTCCGTATGCCACCAGTTCTGTCAATAGGATTCCAAAGGACCACACATCGGACTTGATGGAAAACTGGTTCTTAAGGCAAGCCTCTGGTGCAGTCCATTTTATGCGGAATTTTGCTCCTTCATGTGCTTCACAGAAATGTTCAAAGGCACGCGACAAGCCAAAATCTGCCACTTTAACAGTGTTGTTGTTTCCGACCAGAATGTTCCTTGCTGCCAAATCTCTATGGACATAGTTGTGCCATTCTAGAAAAGCCATGCCTGCAGCAATTTGGGCACTCATGTCAATCAGCTCATGCTCCTTTAACTTCCGTCCTTCATCACTACGTAGGTGCTCAAGTAAACTTCCTTTTGGCATGAGTTCTGTCACAATGTAAATTGGCTCCTCTTGGGAACAAACTGCATAAAGTTGCACCAGTTTGGAGTGAATCAACTTCTTCATGAGCTCTGCCTCTTCCAGTAGTACCTTGGGATTCACTGTTTCTGGCTTCAACATCTTTATAGCAACAGGAGTTGTGTCGTTCCACATACCTTCCCACACTTCTCCAAAGTTGCCCTGCCCAAGACGCTTGATAAGTCTGAGTGTGTCTCGGGATATTTTCCAGGCATCCACAGTCATGGTGTCGAATGATAAACCAATTGCAACCGTCTGGAGTTTCCCAACCTTAGAGGAGAAACGTAGTCAGTGAAGTGTAACATAATTATATAAATACCAAAAACGGTCTATCAACCCTCCTTCCTTTTCTCTATTAATCTCTCTTTATTACGTCCCTCTTTCCATTTCTCAATGCGTAATGCAGTATATCTAACAATCACCACATTTATGAGACAGTATAACTCACAAATAAAAAGATTAATAAAAAAATAGTTTCTTTTTAACTCTTTAACTCCAAATAATGCCAAAAATCAAAATAGATTCAACAAAAATCCCAAATTTTGTAAAATACTGAAAAACAAATACTACAATACGAAAGTAGTGCGGAAGATGTCTTATTTGAATGGTTACACCATAGGATTTTGTCGACAGACTAAAAAAGTTAGAGCTACATTACATACATAATTGACTCTGAGAGTTGAAGGGTTAAATTCTTTTGTGTTAAACTCTTTCTCACAGAGACATATTAACTACTTTATTTTTATTTGTTTGTTAAGAAGGCGAAATTTACGTCCTTCTGTTGGAGGCTAGCTCGTTGCAGAGCAGAGGTACGCAGGATCGGCACAGCAACACACTTCAGCACTTCAGTACGACTTATTCACTTACATTTCCTTGCTTTTTACAGTTTTTTTCTGTTTCTCTTCTTTCTTCAGATGTTAATTATTCTCAGTCTTAATCTCTTCTGACTAGCTCTCTTTCGACTTGTCCTCCTTCGACTTATTTTAGTTCACTTTCGACTTATCGGTTCTCTTTCGACTTATCGGTTTTCGACGTAACCTTACTCTTTATATATATTTTCATCGCCTTAATTACATGCAAATATTTCAAAACAACTTTTACCGATCACGAAATGTTTGCTAGTTAATTAACATAATATTAATAATCTCTTACGGAGGTTTTTCTTTAGGGCGAAGTATAACTTAACATAAACTGCTAGCAGTCCCTCTCTGGATAGTCGAGTGGGCGAGCTAATACGCGATCGGCGATTCGAGCGCCGAGCGAGCGAAAAGCAATGCGAACCGAGGGGGCTCTGGGGAAGAGGCGGGAAGGAAGAAGGAAGAAGGAAGAAGCCTCTCCCCCAGTTTCCCCTCGGCTCGTTCGCTCGCTCCAGTCTCGCCGAGCTTGTTTTTGTGATCAGCTGGCCCGCTCGATTGACTGAAAAGGGACAGCTAGCAGTCTAAACTTGACAGCAAATTATTAACATAACCTAAATAACAGAATTACAGGCTACATATTGACAGTCTCTTATATGAATTAAGTTAACTTCAAGTAATAGAAAATCGCGAACAAAAGTTGATCTAAGGACAGCGCCCTATTCTAGTTGAACATAATCGTGAAAATCATCTAAACCATAGAGTAAATATAAAAACCAAAGTTTCCTGCACTTAATTAGTGGAAAAGGCTAAAAGTATTTAAAAACTGAGCTGATTCATTAAATTAGTGAAGGAAACGTCAATATTTAAAAGGTTTGTGTTAAATGTGGAGACAAGATGTCCCGAACTTGAAGCTATTGATAACATTTGTAATTTTTATGATTTATCTGCTTTTCCTTAATTCCACAAAAAACCCACTTTATGGAAGTTATAGAAAACCTAAAAAATGCTGCAAGTCACTCTGTGACATGTTGCTGAAATGCTTTCTTTTTTCAAATACAAAGATCAACAGCTTTGGTTTGAACATCTTCAAATTTGGCTAAATGCAAATTAGGCAAAGTCAAGCTCGAGTCAGTACAGTCAGCGGTACTCTGCTCCTTGACAGTATGGGAAAAGAGGGACGTCCCATGGTTTTTTCGCTGATCTTATTCGTGTTGTCAATAAGTGGACTAAGGTAAGTATGAGGTTTGGTAAGTAGTTTTTCCACTGATTTATCAGTGTGACGGTGCCTTAGTGCGGCTGCGCACAGGGGTGGTTCCCGCTTGCATGGTTGCCATGGATACTTCCCTGCTTGCCTTGAATCGCGGCTCTCTAGGCACCAGCTTCCAAACTCATCTATTGACAACGAGTTTAAACCAGTTTGATTTTTGTTTTCCTTTGTCTCAGATTATGGTAATGAATCTGAGACAAAGGAAAAATGATAAAATTTTTTCAAACCAAAGAAAAGTTCAAACCACAACATATACATTGGGTTTATATTATATTTTATAATTAAGAAAAAGGGCAATGCATGCTACTTAAAGGTGAAAGAGTTTATGTGGATATATAAAAGCAACAGATAGTCTAGAATGACATCTGGACTATTACGGAACTTATCATGAAACTTCAACAAGCTTACATGAGGCAAAAAGCCTCCAAGACAACAACTTAACAGTCAACCGGCAATGATGTACCTTAACACATGGTTTTTTAAGACTGTCACATAAGCCATCTGCTTTAGTAGAATAATGCAGTACCAGCTCAGAAAGTGAGTTAAATTGATTATTGTGGGCGATCAAGATGGTTCCAGCTTCGGATTGGCGAATTTTGTAGTGCTTAACCATGTCACCATCTCTCATGGAAAGAGCATAGCCCCCTTTGTCACTGTCACGCACCAAGAATGCCCCATGGTCATTGGGTGCCATCTTCAGTATCTTTTCTGCCTCTGGTCGCTTTATATCACCAAAGTACCAGCTATAAAGCAGCAAATCAAGATTCAATACAGTGAACTTTATAAGTGATTGAAAGTGGAACCTGTCAGATCTAGACTATTGTAAGGTAGGGTAGTAAATAAAGGGAGAGGAGTGAATAGGAGGGGGTGGGGGGGGGGGGGGGGGGGGTGAATAAGGGAGAGGGGTGAATAATGGGGGTAAATAAGGGAGTGAATAAGTAAGAGAGTAAATACTGAATGGGGGGGGGGGGGGGGAGGGAGTAAAAATGTTATATGACCACCCGACGTCAAGAAAATATTGGGGAGCATGTGTTTATTGCATGCTGTTAAATTTTTGGATATTTTGAATTTTTGGGGTCCACTCTTTGAAGGCCAACTCTACCAAGTCGCCTAGTAGGTAGCAATGACTGATATTTTTAACCCACACGGCTGTCTCACATGCGGTCTTTTTTTAGCGGAGCTCTGCGGGCCGAAGGCCCGCGCGGAGCCCCATATTCATAGAACTAAACCTTTGCCCGTCATTTTCATGGTCAGGGCTAGCGGAATGTTTCGCGGGCGCGTGCGTGTGTCGCCCGTGTTGGACAGGGCTATTTATTTTGTAGTGCTTAACCATGTCACCATCTCTCATGGAAAGAGCATAGCCCCCTTTGTCACTGTCACGCACCAAGAATGCCCCATGGTTATAAGGTGCCATCTTCAGGCCTTTCTGCATTTCGTCGCGTTATACAACGAAAGTACCAGCTATAAAGTAGCAAATCAAATTCAATACAGGTGAACTTTATAAGTGATTAAAAGTAGAAGCTGTCAAATCTAGACTCTTCCACAGCCCCGTACCAATTATTTAAAAAAGAGTTTCTCTTATAGTGGAGCTGGGTTGTGGAACAGCCTATCCCAAGATCTACTATCTGCAGCGTCTTTAAATGATTTTGAACGTATAATATACTGCGTCACTACAGTTTTGAATGAGTAAAATACGTTTTATATATGGCATCCTTGAAAAGCAGCTTTAGTAGGTTATTAGTTGTAATTTTAGTTTAATGTTAGTTTAGTTAGGTAAATTAGATCATCATTTTATCTTTTTAATTAACTCTATGCTGAACGAATTTTATCGTGTCCAAATAATCCATATCTACATGTATCTGTCTATCTATCTATCTACTCCATCATAAGGGAAGGGAAGTGAATAAGGAGGGGAGGGGGGTTGAATAAGGAGGGGAGGGGGGTTGAATAAGGAGGGGGACGGAGTGAAAATGTTAGCGACCCAGGGGTTTCGACAAAAAGCTTACTGACCCCGGGTCTGCTGACCACCTACTGAACCTCCCAACTGAACCCCTGTAAATTTAACAGGGTAAATCAGAAATTATATAAATTAATCAAATGAAATGTTTCGGTACCGCGGCTCTACTTTTATCGGCCAAATTCATTTCTGGCGCAAATTTGCAAAGTCACAATGAAAACGAAGTTTGGACGGTGTTAAACAAAACCGCGGTCTAACTCAATTTCAATCTGGCCAACCCTAATATTTAAACGCTATTTAATGTAAACAACGTTAAGTAGGCATATAGCACAGACTAGAAAAACATTAATCTCCTTAAAATAACTAACTAATAAACAGATATTGAGGTCCATTAATTTTCTTAAACCGCGGTCTAAGTTAGACTTCATTTAAATAAACGGCCCAAGGAGATTTGCGTTATCAGATCAAATTACAAACAGAAATCTTCGATAAAAAACTCACAATTACTTGAAAGAGCCTTTCAACCTTTCAAACTGTTCTTGATTTCTAATGTAGATCGTATTTTACACATCAAAGTAAGCAATTAGAAAGTCGGCGTTTCAGTTTGTCGCGCTGTTCATTGTTCATTTTGATTGCTTGCATGAATAGTTTTAGAGTCGTTGCTATGGACATTATTTTCATAGTTAGCATTTCTCACGTGTCACAAACTGCTAACATGTTGGAAACACAAGACATCACTAATTTTACCACAATTGCCGGTAATCTCGCAATCTGATTGGTCGATGCGGGTGGTAAATGAGAGTACAGACAACGGTGCTGACGCTAAAATCATGCAATGCAAGTTATTGACAACGCTTGCTCACGCAATGCATCACGTTTTGTAACGAAACTTCGATTTTTCCTTGCATTTTTTCCAAAATATTGTGGTAAAAAACAGATTTCCATCGGTTATCCGTGGTGTGGACTCTTATTTACCACGATTTACGTCATCACATGGTCAAAATTTGTTGCTGACTCACTCGGCTGCGCCTCGTGAGTCCACAACATTTTGATCATGTGATGACGTAAATCGTGGTAAATAAGAGTCCGCACCACGGAAAACCGGTGGAAATTTGCGAAATCGATATTGCACATGCGCAACTAGTGCCAGTTCCCAACCGCGCGTAAGAATGAAAAGCGCAAAAATTGAAAGAGAAGAGATAAAAATCCATTTTTTTTTGGCGAATCATAAGCAATTAAACGTTTTTTAAACATCTGTAGCATGGAATTACCGTTTAAATAAAAAAAGGAAAGCTGTTAAGAAAAATGATAGAAAATACACTTTTATGACGTCATAGCTTTTTCAATAACGTGAATTTTAACAAATCCATGCTGCAGATTTTTTAGTGGATGTTCTTAAGCCGCTGACATTGATATTTTTGGGAGGAAATGTAATATATTTGACTTTTTATGTTCTGGTCACTTGACTTACCAAATATGGTTGTGACTCATAAAATTTCATGGAGCCATTCAATAACAGAAAGAACGTGACCAAACATCATAGTCGAGAAAGTTAAGAAACCAATTATGTGAGGTTTGGAACTCTTTCATAGCAACCACCTTGTAGTTAAGGTTCTCCCCACTTAATGGAAGGTTTTTAAACGGCGAATTTTTGGGACAAAACGTCTCCCTTCAGATGAGAAGTGTTACCATCGATTTAAGCTTTTAATTGTGCTTTTATAACTTATAAGCAGAAGTTTTAGTACATTTTGTCGCTGCAATTCAGCAATAACGCAAGTTGCGCTTAGTTTAGTTGAGTTTTTGCCATCGAAAGGTAGAAAACTCTTTACCTGTAGTTTCGATTTTCTGCCTTAATCTGCTTATTACTCAGGAATAACCTACTTATTAAATAAAAAAGAAAAGAATAGGCGGTGAAACGCGCCCTTTGCGCTGAAAATAATGGGTAGTGAAACGCGCCCTTTGCGCTGAAAAGAATGGGTTGTGAAACGCGCCCTTTGCGTTGAAAAGAAAGGGCGGTGAAACGCGCCTTGTATGCTAAAAAGAATAGGCGGTGAAACATGCCTTTTGCGCTGAAAAGAATGGGCAGTGAAACGCGCCTTGTATGCTAAAAAGAATAGGCGGTGAAACATGCCCTTTGCGCTGAAAAGAATGGGCGGTGAAACGCGCCTTGTATGCTAAAAAGAATAAGTGGTGAAACGCGCCCTTTCCGCTGAAAAGAATAGGTGCTGAAACGCGCCTTGTGCGCCGAAAAGAAAAGGCGGTGAAACGCGTCCTTTGTGCTGAAAAGAATGGGTGATGAAACGCGCCCTTTGCACAGAAAAGGTGATAAACAGTGAGCATCACCCGTTCCCACATGAAATGAGAAGGGCTGCCAAAGATCACAAGCAATGGAGAAAGATCGTGGCCGACTGCCTTGCAGCCGTCTGAGTGAGTAAGTGGGTGAGTGAAACGCGCCCTTCGCGCTGAAAAGAATGGGTAGTGAAACACGCCCTTTGCACACAAAAAAGAATGGGTGGTGAAACTCGCCTTGTGTGCTGAAAAGAATAGGCGGTGAAACGCGCCTTTGCGTTGAAAAGAATGGGCGGTGAAACGCGCCCTTTGCGCGGAAAAGAATGGGCAATGAAACGCGCCTTGTTCGCTAAAAAGAATAGGCGGTGAAACGTGCCCTTTGCGCTGAAAAGAATGAGCAGTGAAACGCGCCCTTTGCACAGAAAAGAATGAGTGGTGAAACGTGCCTTTTTCGCTGAAGAGAATGGACGTTAAAACGCGCCTTGTGCGCTGAAAAGAATAGGCGGTGAAATGCGCTTTTTCTTTTGAGTGATGTGTGATGCGGAGCGAGACTGGGTCGAGTGCGCTCGACAGGGCACGAGTTCAAAACATGGCGGCAAATATGGTTCGCTGACTGATGCAGAGAACGGGTTGCTGCAAGAAAACTGTACAAGATCTTCTCACAATTTTTCGAAATGAACATTTCAATGTATTTCCTAAGCTGTAGGCGATAAAGAACGGGTTTTATACTGTAAAATTTATAACGAATTATTTTAAATAAATCGAGCTTGTTCGAAATGCGTTACGCTTTATTTTTGCACCCAAAAACTAACTAGAAATACGTGTATCGCAGAACCTCGCGAAGCTCGGGGGAGGATGCACTGCAAAATTTTAGCGATGTGGGAGAGATGGAATTTCTGATTTGACTGGAGAGGTTGGGTTGCATGCCGACAATGGCCCTGAAATTTAAAGTTGAGACATTCTCGTTCACAGTCGCTTCGATTTAACTTGTAGTTAGTGCCCTGTCTTCTTAAATTATAATAAATGGGAACTGGTACTGGTCAGTTTTGGGTTTTGAGCTGTGGGTCACTGTAACTGCTATGGGACTGGGTATCAAAAGATCCTAGGGCCCTTCTTTCCAACCCCCCCCCCCCCCCCCCCCCCCACCTTTGTTCATTAATTTTTGTTTGAAAGAAAATTGGTCTGAAAGTGGATGTACAGTATTGTTGTGGACATGGGTTGAGGACAATATGCAGTGGTGTTCTGTTTATTTTGATTGGGTGAGAGTTTGTTTATCAGGAATACAGGTAACTCCTGCTGTCTTGATTTAATTTCCTTTTTGAAGCTTGTGAGTGCTATCTCCCAAAATTAACCTGTTCGCTTTACATACTGCTGTAGCTGTTGTTCTATGTGCTGTGTATCAAATAATTGCTAATCCAATTCACTATTCACTTGAATGGTTGAGATTGCAGGAGTTAAAACTATATTGTGGATACAGGTCATGAGAATTACAAAATTGATTACAAAAGTTAAACATGAATATTCAAGATGAAGCAACAGATTCTCTGCAAATATCATTCGCAATGTATAGAGACCAGGATGGAGAATTCGCAGGTTAAGACCAGGACTTAGGCCTTCATGACAAGTTAACCCTTTTAAAAATCTCTAAATCAAAATTAATTTGTAGATGTACATTCTCCTTACTGGTGTCAATACAATTCACATAGTCATAACTACAGTGAATTTGTATTCAATTTCCACAGACAACTCATGTTAAAGGTGATCAGGTTCTCAATTTGCATAATCTATGTACTTGTTCGTACACTGATATTGTGAGGAGATTTGAGATACTGATCACCATTCCAATAATAAATGTGAAGCAGTAATGTTGATGTGTCATGTGTTTATCTATACAGATGCTACACATTACTGTAGCTGGTCACGATTGCCAACAGAAAATTGTTTTTTCCTTACAAAATCAAAATTGTAGACAGAAATTCTCCTTACTAAACCATTTGAATATTATTTCTTGACATATTTTGCAAGGAATGCCGTAAACTCAAGATAGCGTATACAAAGTATATTTCGCTCACTGCTCATTCACAAATAATGCCACATTATGCAAATGTTGTATATTTGTGAAATAATTTCCACCTGTGTGATCTGTAGTTTTGATCATACTTGAAAGAGAAATTACATGTTGACACCATCGATACATTTTGTAGAACTATATATCTGTGCTGGAAAGAGTTTTGGCTTCCATCAGATCAGACCAGTTTTCTTGCACCTTTCCATGTCATTTAATCTTATATCAAAGTTCCGTAGTGACCTTTTTAGCGAGAATATCAATAATGATCAATTTACAGCATGTACTAAGACAATAGTTTCCAGTGTTTGAGTAATAATTTTTATGTTTCTTCGTTGCTTGATCGCGCTGAATTTCAAGTCACCGTTCTCGCTCCAGCGGAGTTTCGGTGGTTAATCTTCTCGGGAAAGGATTTCCAGCCACTTGTTGAATCCAGCGTTGTTGTGTTTGCTGTTCTTTCTCATTTGCATCAGAAATTGGTCGTGTTTCACCGAGAGTAAACACTTTTTCACAGACAGCCCGGCCGCCATTCGCCGCCGCCATGAATAAACATGAGAGCGCGCCATTGTCAGCGGTCGCGATTTTTGTTGCCAGGCAACTGCCGGACATCTTCAGTATATATATATAAATATATAAATATATTTTTCGCTCGATTTGGCGCGGCTCAGCTCCCGAGACCCGAGCAGCCTTCGGCCGTCAAATTTATTAACCTCGCTTCGCGAGGAATTAAAACTTAATTCCCTACCAACTATGGCAGCAGACGGCTACATTTTCATATCATAGATAAAAAACCTATTGCTCTTTTATCTGGGTAAATTTCATCTTGAACTTTTTTAGTTACATGCTATAAAATAAAGGTGGTTGTTCTGAGATGCGATTGATATTGAAACTGATTATTTTTGTTTAGAAAGACTTCATGTGCTTTATTCAGGCACTACTAAGGTATTGAAAGATAGGTTTGATCAAATGAAGGACCCTCCTTTTGTAACAGCATTGTAATTCATTAATTTGCGATCATGTTGAAATTAAACTTCATGCACTTTACTTTGCTTTACAAAACACTCAAAACGTTTCATGAAATGTAAATGGTTGAAATGTGGTTATTGTCTTTGATAGCAGTGGAAATTATAGTGCATCTTGTCTCGTCGTACAGCAATCGGGTGAACACAGAACAACTTCACGTATAAATTCCACAATTCCGATTTACGGACATAATTACACACTGGCATAGTGGTTCTGGCTATTAGCCAGTAACCACCAAAACCGTGCGTTGCGGTGCTACAAGACAAGTTGCACGAGGGGTGTTACACTACGCTATGTTCTTTTATCGAAACTTGTCTCGCTCTCGACCGGGAACAAACAGCGTAGGGAACTGGCACGAGGTTATAAAATTGCAGCGAAAATTCAACATGGCGGATCGTGGAAGAATGTCTAAAGTTTTTGCTTTTCTGGTGCTTATCGATTTAGTAACCGATGCCAAAGACGAGCAAATTTTAGTCAAGAGTTAACGAGGTATTCCACAGCGACGGACGTTCTTTCAATACTTGAATTAGCCCTTTTTCCCGCATCTGTCATTCTGGGTACTGTCGTGGCCGCCAATCGATGACATAGTGGTTCTGGCTGAAAGTGAATCGCCAGTTTGTCTTCGAGATAACAACGCACGTGCGCTGAAAGGAGCAATTTAATTGGCTGATGTCACAAAACGTTGCGACACGCGTTACAGGAAGCATGTGACACTACGCATTACGCAAGGCTTGAAAAATTCGTTGCAGCGTTGCGAGAATCGTTGCAAAATGTAGAACTAAATTTAGCTTTCCTCTGTTTCTCTGTTTCGACGCCAATTTTAACCCCGCAAAGATTTTTTTCAGGGGCAAATTCACGGGCCGCTTTGGCCGGCCTCTTTGGCATCGCTGTCATGTATCAGTGTTATGAATCATAAGGGGTCATGTGAGCTTGCTATCGATCGATCGGAGTACGCAGCGCATAAAAGCAACTTTGTGCTTTTCAACGGCCGAAAAAAGTTGAGAATTGATCGATTTTTATCATATAGCAAGTGAAATGAAGCCTGGCAGAGGTTTGGCGACAAAATCAAACACGGACATTTCAGGGTGACTAAGCTGTTTACGAACGCCGTCGATCTCTAGACAATTCGGCGGTCTGCCTTGCATCAGGAGCGTGGCCAAAAGCTCGGTTAGCCTGGCAAAGCCTGGCCAGGCCACGCTTTCCGGGCTTTTGGCCACATTTGCCTGGAAAGTGCGGCCTGGAAAAGCCTGGCAAGCATGGACCTGGCCAAGCTTTCTTGGCAACCTTGGCCACAAACACTTTGCATTCCTGGCCACGTAAGTTCAAGGCCGAGTTTTCGTGGCTTCCTTGGCCACAGAAACTCAGCTTTCCCGGCCACATAAGTTCAAGGCTAAGCTTTCTTGGATTTCCTGGCCAGGAAAGCCTGGCATTCCTGGCTATGTCTCCCTGCTGGGACAAAATAATTATTTTGCTAAAATTTGTTATTAATATTTTCCTTTCGTTTTACATACTTTTACTTTTTTACTGATAAATCATGAAAACTCAGTAAACATATTATCACCGTGGTTTGTTATTTACTTAAGGTGGCTCGACTGGGTTTTTTGGCAACATAACACCCCAACTTTGAACGGCTGATACTTCACTGTCTGAGCTCGGCCAGGCAAGCTGCTTCACACATAAACTAGAGATGAAATAAACTTTCCAAAAAAGTAGATTTGATTGACATCAGTGTTACCATAACAACGATCTGATGACGTCATGGTTTTTGCATATTAGTAATTTTCTCAACATCTAGACCTAAACTTTTAAAATGACTGTATGCCTCTTATAGTCTAAATGTATGTCTTCAAGACTGCAAAGTTTGAAATAATTCTATGAGAGCGTTTTCGAATAAAATTGAGTTGAATATTTTCCATCAAAAATTTAAAAATTCGCATTACTTTCTGTTATTTCGTCGATGCCAGCGTTTTCCTGACAAATTGAAACAATATTTTCACCATATTTTATTCGTGTGCCATAAAACTACATTCCTTGATGGTTTCATCCTGTTTGCTTCACTAGATTTCAATTGATGTGATCGGAAGCAATGTCATAAATATGCTCATTCTACTCACAGAAGTAACACTTTTGTTAGGGAAGCGTTTATTTAAAAACTAGTCGATGAAATTTTTTTAAAATCTTTTGATCTAAAGTTGTACATGTAATGCACTATCTCTGCAAATTTCAAGTGCATTGAATCACTTTAAGGGCGCGAAATAAAATTAAAATTATGGGGGACTTTTGCATTCGTCTTCCAAAGTTTCATTGCCGTATTATTTGTTGACAGCTGGTTTATTTCAGGACTTTCTCTTTTGTCTACATTCTACATATTTGTGCACTTTTGAATAAATTTTAAACGTGTTACATGTGCATGACCGCAGCCTTATGTTAATTGCCATTGTTGTCATTGTACTATGAAAAGAATTTTCACGATCGCTTTGGAGCATGCAGGCATGGCAAACGTGTTGTTTCAAAAGCGCACAAATATGTAGAATGTAGACAAAAGAGAAAGTCCTGAAATAAACCAGCTGTCAACAAATAATACGGCAATGAAACTTTGGAAGACTAATGCAAAAGTCCCCTATACTTTTAATTGTATTTCACGCCCTTAAAATGATTCAATGCACTTGAAATTTGCAGAGATAGTGCATTACATGTACAACTTTAGATCAAAAGATTTTAAAAAAATTTCATGGACTAGTTTTTAAATAAACGCTTCCTTAACAAAAGTGTTACTTCTGTGAGTAGAATGAGCATATTTATGACATTGCTTCCGATCACATCAACTGAAATCTAGTGAAGCAAACAGGATAAAACCTTCAGGGAATGTAGTTTTATGGCACACGAATAATATATGGTGAAAATGTTGTTTCAATTTATCAGGAAAACGCTGGCATCGACGAAATAACGGCAAGTAATGCGAATTTTTAAATTTTTGATGGAAAATATTCAACTCAATTTTATTCGAAAACGCTCTCATAGAATTATTTCAAACTTTGCAGTCTTGAAGACATACATTTAGACTATAAGAGGCATACAGTCGTTTTAAAAGTTTAGGTCTAGATGTTGAGAAAATTACTAATATGCAAAAACCATGACGTCATCAGATCGTTGTTATGGTAACACCGATGTCAATCAAATCTACTTTTTTGGAAAGTTTATTTCATCTCTAGTAGGTGTGTGAAGCTGCTTGCCTGATCGAGCTCAGACAGTGAAGTATCAGCCGTTCAAAGTTGGGGTGTTATGTCGCCAAAAAACCCAGTCGAGCCACCTTAACATTACAACACTTTAATGCTAAGTACAAAAAAAAAATCTGACCATTAATAGAACTGAAAATTAAATGTCAGTGTCTTAAATGTACTGACTCTGATGCATGGTCGAGCTGATTAGCTATCTGTATTCAGATCATAGAATACCGAGTGTGAATTTAATATTAAACTACATAAGTACCCCAAGACACTAAGAATTTACATATAAACTCTTAAATTTTGAAGTTGTGCTTATTCTGAAATGCTGACTTTTAAAGCCATATAAATGTATTTGAAAACTGAAATTATAAAATTATTTCTAGACATACATGACAAGTTTCCTACACATAAAGCTGATTCATGTAGATGTAGATGTCATGTTTTACTTGTTCCATTCACTGAGTTTTTGTATTTAAGTAATGCTCCACATAACTAAAGTAAACTTCATTGTTCTGCGTCATTGGCTCTTTCCCACATAGAATATCTTTGGTTTCAAGAATAGAGGAGGGGCTGATGGTTTACAATTATATTTCATTATAAAAATAAAGAAAATCCATTTGCGTCAAATAAATTTAAGGAAATATTCGTGCTTAACCAATCAGAATGGCAGAAGACAATAGCTTATAATTTTGATTCTTTGATAAAGTTCCGCAAATACAATTTCTTTTAAAAATTGCATGTTGTGCGATTGGTCTCGAATTACTTGAAACCTTCAAACAATCAGAGAAAATGCACCTTGAACCTTAATTTTTTAGTGGTCTTTAAGTCTGGGCCAATGATTTTACTAGTTGTAACAACGAAAAAAGTTGACATTCCATCGTGCATTGCCGTTAGAAAATAAAAAGAAATTTACGTACATTCCACCACCTGTTAAAGGTACATTAACAAAGTTGGTGCCTCTTTAAGTGCACGTAACCCTAAAATTGTTTTTTTGCTTAATCAGCTCTATGTACGTTCAAAAGTTGAATAGTTAAATGTTTCTTGTTTTTAACGTCGCGTTAGAGAGTTATAGAGATTTGAATTTACAAAATGCTAATTAGATGACGTCAATTCGGGAACAAATCACGTTATATGTTTGTTTTTGCGAAATGGGTAAATGGATGGGTTTCCACTCGGATTTGGCGTGAATTTGTGACGTCACAAACTTGATCGACATGCTACATGTAAACCGTTCCCTATTGAGGTTATTATATTATATATTTATCAAGGTTACTTTAAGTTAAGTTACAAATTTAAGGAATTTATGGAGTTTCGGTGATTACGTTTCGTTTCCCCAGTTGGGCCGTTTCGATTGTTTCGGCGGTTTCACCGTGTTTCGGTGATTTCGTTTCGTCAATGATTTCTTTTTATTTCGGTCGTTCCGGTGGTTTCCATGATTTCGTCTCGTTTCGGCCGTTTCGGTGATTTCGTTTCGCTTCGACCGTTTCGGTTGTTTCGGCGGTTTCGTTTCGGTCGATTCGGTGGTTTCGCTCGTTACGTTTCGTTGTTTCGGGTTTTAGTACATGCCTTCAAATCAACCCACAATTGCAAATCAGCACATTCCAAACCAAATAATTCTGATATTTTCAAGTCTTCCTACCGCACTCTCTCATCCGAATTAACCTCTCTTGTATATAAAAAGTAAAATATTCCATTCACTTACTCTTCAGCTTCCAATGATTCATGAGGAGCTACATAATTGCTCGGAATGAAACCTTCTCCGCCGGTTTCACGAGAGCGAGCTCGCCACCAGTCCAAGTCGTTGTCCAAGTCCTCGTTGTTTACCTCAAGAATTTCGCCCTTTTTGAAGCTCAGATCTTCCTGTGTTCGAGCATCATAGTCATAAAGAGCGATGTAAAGCGGCTTTACAACGGTTGGGGTTTGTGGAATCGGAGTTGTTGGCGGCTCAGGCACATGTCTGTTTGATTGGTTGGTCCCACTTTCATCTCTGATTTCGGCGTAAGTGTCCTTCAAGCTGTTGTCGTGAGTTTCTCCCTTATGAACACTGTCCACTGCATCCGCTTGGGATTTTTTTCCCACGCAGCACCCCATTAGTGAGAAGGAACTAAGAAGAGTGCTTAAAAAACGGAATATTATACGCTGCGGCCACAAAATGATTGGAAGATCAACCGTTCAAACTCCCTCGGTTGCTCCGCAGTACAAAGACAAGTCTATTTATTTTAGGCTTGCATACGATTAGATTTTTATTCCCTATTGTTTTTTTTAAAGAGATAATTTCCTTTTTAATAGTTTTTACATTTTTCTTAACCTTCCTGTAATTTTGTTATATATAATGTATTTCAGTTAATATTATAGTTATTGTAATGTGCACTTGATCATTTACATGGAATATGCCGCTGGATAGAAGCATGTAAATGAGTTATTATTATTAATATTATTACTATGAATACGCGAAGCGTAAACGAGATAATAAATGCGGCTACAGATATCCTAATTAGTCACTCCGTGTCACTCAGCTGTAAATTTTTTTATCCGGGGGAGGGGCGGGGGGGGGGGGGGGGGGGGGGGGGGTAATCCTTTATATAAGTAACCGTAAATCTTCGAATTTAATAGCGCCCGGCGCACTTATTTCAAATTTGGGATAAGGAGGGAGTCGCTTTTTCCAGGGGACGCTTATTTAATTATTCAATTACATCGAATAACAATTGCGCGGAAACAACAACATAACCGTAGTGTTAAAATACATGAAACATACTGAAACATGTACTAACTTGCAAATCTGTTCGAACCCTTTCGTGGTAGTTTACTGTAGTTCGGAGACTTTTGAAAACGGTGACGTAAAAAGCGTCACATGCCTCAAGCGTGGACAGGTGAAAACGGATACTTTTGAAAATAGTGACGTAAAAAGCGTCACGTGCCATCGGTTCCAGTCCAAATCGGAGCATCTATCACCTTTAAGGTCCTTTAATACATGCGCAATTCCATCATGCGCAATCCACATCCCAGTCGTATTCATCGTTTTCGAGCGTTTTATTGTGGACAGGTTAAAACAATACGAAAACGCTAGAGTGGACGAAAATATTTTGCTTCGTTTTCGCCGAGATGAAAAACGGAGACTTTTGGAAACGTAATAAGGACATAATAAGGACGTCGTTCCGCGATTTTCTACATATTATATGAAAAACTCTATACGATATAGAGGCGCTGTATTGTGAAACTTTGTTTCGGATTATTTTAACGACTCTTGTAATTTTAAACAATTTTCCAGGAAAGTGAAATTAATCTCTCATTTCGGGAACTTAATTTTAACAGTTTATATGTTCAGTCGGAGTCTAAGAAGACGTCCGATTATTTTACATTTTATATTTAAATTTTTGAAATTCTTGTACGTTTTAGTATTTATTACCTCTTCAATTCATCTTGTATTTTTAATCTTAGTTAAAATTAAGAAGGTATTATATTTTTCTTGTTTTGTTCTAGTCCAGTACACAACCCTGCAAGCATGTTAATTGCTCGAATATTACTGATCGTGTTTAAATAAAGGATTAGTCTCCCACTACTACTAGTACTACCACGACTACCACTACCACTACCACTACCACTACCACTACCACTACCACTACTACTACCACTACCACTACCACTACCACTACCACTGCCACTACCACTACCACTACCACTACCACTGCCACTACCACTACCACTACCACTGCCACTGCCACTGCCACTACCACTATCACTACCACTACCACTACCACTACCACTACCACTACTATTACTACTACTACTACTACTACTACTACTAGTGACTACTACTACTAGTGTGGCCGGGGCCTTATTAATATAAGCGGCAATAGCACAATTTCGATATATTAAAATTCAACTTAAAACAAAAGACATCACTACAAGGCTTAGGAGAATGATAGTAGGGATTTATGTGGTTTATTCCCCTATAAAGCCTCGTAGTGATGTCTTTTGTTTCAAGTTGAATTTTAATATATCGAAATTGTGCTATTGTGAGCGAAAATTTGAGTGGGAGTGTGCCGCGCGCTTCTTGAAACCCTTACCCAATTTGAGACCATACCCTTTGGCGCCGCACATACCTATATGTCGTAAATCCTCGAATAAGCGTCTCCTTCGAATAAGCGCGCCTTGTATCAGCCAAATTTTGAAATAAGCGCCCCTCTCGAGTTAGCGCTCCCCCTTTTTTGAGACAAGAAAGGTTGAGTACAGTGTTGATCATGTTTTTAAAATCACTATTATTGTTCACTACACCATTACAATACAATAACCAGTTTCTTTCCTTCAAAATTGACGCAGCTTGACAAAGACGATGCCGCTAAAAATTTTCACGTCGTTGACATGGATGTAGGCTCAATTTGACCGCTCTCTCGAGTCCGGTCTTTGTTCCATGAGCGCGGGCTCATTTTCCCGAACAGCGGCTGTGCAAAGCAGAAATATTTCAACGTCCTTAAACCTTTTGAGTGTTAACAACTGTGGTCACGTGACTGATGACGTCATAATTAAGGGAAAAAGAGCAATCTGAAACGGGCCAAGGATGGTTTATTGTGGCAGCCAAAAAAACATGCGGTATTTATTGACTTGGTGCATAGATACAATCCGTGTCCTGAATTGAGAAATATCTTCTTTTATTAAGAAGTCATTAAAAGAATAAAAGGGTCACGTGACCTATTTTTGAAAATTACTCTTTAACGGTAAATCGCAGTCAGCCATTCAGGACAGATTCTTAAAAGGGGAAACCACAGAATTACGTTGGTATTTCAATATATACCTATTATATGTCATATCGGCGGCCCATTTTCACTTTGCTCTTCGCCTAAGAAAACTATTATAACAGGTCACGTGATGCAAACATTCCACACATAAAGTAAACACTAATTTAAGGACATGAAGTTTTATGTTATTACCAAGTTGGAGGATGTTTATGTATATCTTTTTAAAGAAATGACTCTTGACGGATTTTATGCAAATTAGACTCTGGGTCATGCCTTAAGAGGTTTTAAGAAGGGATAGGAGAAAGAAAATGATTTTTTGAACACCAACAGACAGTTGATACCCACGTAAGAGCACCCCAGGTTGCTGGTGGACTAACTTGGTGTCCGCCTATTAATTATTAGATAAACTGCAAGACTGATCTGACTACGTAAAAAGGTAAACTTTGCAAGACACCAATACGACAGAAACCATATTATTAACTACAAATTTTAAAACTTCACTAAATCTTCAATATTTCTTATTTCTCTAAATTTTACCAATCCTTTGAGAAAAACTATTTCCTCCCCCAAATACCCAAAAATCACCCAAAAATTTACAAAACATCCCACAACATAGATTCATGTAATGAGCGAAGGGTTTTTGGATTGCTTGAAACGTGAACGAGATATTTCCATTAAAGCCATGCTAAGTGGCGGGAAAATGGCATTTAGGTAGACACCCGCCTTAACTAGCCTGTGAACAGGCTTCTTTTTGGGGAATTGGGTTAGGTTAAAATCGGTGAGCGAAGCGAGTCGAGCGCGGACTAGGGAAGAGGGAAGGGATCATGGAACGGCGGCATCAAAGGCGAGTCCACAGGCTTCGCCTCCTCTTCCCTCTTCCCCAGTCTTTTTACCAAACCCAATTCCCCAGAAAGAAGCCTGTTCACAGGCTACGCCTTAACATGCTTGAGCTAACATGCATGAGGATGCCGGGATGAAATGCCACATGCCCACACAGGAAACCCAACCATTTATAGCTATAAAATACTAATGTATTTTGTAATAAAAAAACAAAACAATTTATCTGTGTGTTTTTTGAAAGAGTTGGCATCAGAGCGAAGACGGTTTGTCCGTGGACGTCACGTCGGGAAACACGAATCTAGCCAGTTAAAGTGCCTAACCTTCAATTTTGTTTTTCTTTTTATCAACTCAATGTACGTTGAAAAGTCGAATAGTGAAATATTTCTTGTTTTTAACGTCGCGTTAGTGAGTTATAGAGATTTGAATTTACAAAACGCTAATTAGATGACGTCAAATCAGGACTTTACCATTATTTCTACCTGATTTGTAAAAAAATATTACTTGGGGGTGGAAACAAGTAGTTGTATAATAAACGAGTCTTGATTTGACGTCATCTTGTTAACATTTTGTAAAATCGAACTTCTATAATTCACTAACGCAACGTTAAAAACAAGAAATATTTACGCTGTGGCTAAATGCCCGGCAGCCGGGCACGGTCTCAAATAGACCAAATGCCCGGCAGTCAGAAATTTTCACAAAATTTTCACTGAAAGGCTCTTTCAAACCTTTTGAGAGTATTCGATGTTCCTTTAGAAATGTCAAGCGCTTCCAAAAATTATTTTGCTTTTCCAGTTGACGAAATGTCCAAGCTCGGGCATACCATAAGATCGCTATGTTCTTGACACTTAGAAAATTTCTGCTGAGATTCGCAGTCAGAAATTTTCACAGAGTTTCGACTGAACGTCTCACTCAAACCTCTTAAGAGTATTCAAAGTTACTTTAGAAATGTCAAGTGATTCCCAAAATTATTTTGATTTTCCAGTTGACGAAATATCCAAGGTAGTTGGGCATACAAAAAGATCGCTATGTTCTTGACACTTAGAAAATTTCTGCACAGACTGCCGGGCACGGCCTCAAATGGACTAAATGCCCGGCAGTCAGAAATTTTCATAGAATTTTCACTGAAAGGCTCTTTCAAACCTTTTGAGAGTATTCGATGTTCGTTTCGAAATGTCAAGCGCTTCCAAAAATTATTTTGCTTTTCTAGTTGACGAAATATTCCAGCTTGGGCGTACTATAAGATCAAGAATTCGGTTTTATCGACTAAGTCGATAAGGTAAATTAGCCACCGTAAAAAGATTCGAGAAAGCTGACGTTTCGAGCGCTAGCCCTTCGTCGGAGCGAATCAAGGGATTGTGGGTAGTGTGTGGGTTAATATAGTAGGTGAAGCTACGCTATTGGTGGAAATTTGGTGACGTAAAAAACAAATGTAAATTAGTTGAATGAAAAGCGTTCGTTGATTCCGTGGGGTTTGAGAGTGCCGATTTGAAAGATGATTTTTTGTTCTAAGTTTTTACGGCTTTCTGTGTTACCCTGGTGTAGGGAAAGGCCGCAGATTGTCATGTGTTGTTTAGAATGGTTAGTGAGATTGAAATGACGCGCGACTGGTTTGGATGCGTCTTTGTCATTTTTTTCAACGTCTCGGAGATGTTCGCGAAAACGGTCGCCCAGTCTCCTCCCCGTCTCGCCAATGTATATCTTTTTGCAAAAAGTACATGTTATGCAGTAGATAACATTTACGGAGGTGCATGTGAAACGATCAGTGATTTTAATAGATCGTTTGGGTCCCGTTATTTTGTCCGCGTTATGAATGAAAGGACAAGTGTTGCATCGTGTGCGTGCGCATTTAAAAGTTCCCGGTTCATCGTCAGATTTCAGTGTGCTCGTCACTAGAAAGTTGCCTATGTTTTTGTCACGTTTGAATGAAATTAGTGGGGGTTGTGAAAAAATTCTGCTAGTTTCGGGGTCGTTTTGGAGTAATTTAAAATTTTTTAAAATGATTCTTTTGACTGTGTGATTGTGTGGGTGGAAAGCGAGGGTGAATGGAATTCTCTCGTTCTGTGACGTTTGTAGTGCTGATTGTCTGTCGATTTGTTGTGCACGTTGTTGGCCCGTATTAACAACAGAGTCAGGGTACCCACGTTTTTTGAAAAACTGGCACATTTCTTCTGATTTGTTGGAAAAATCGGAGTCATCACTACAAAGACGTCGAAGTCTGAGAAATTGAGAATACGGAATGGCGTTTTTAACGTGTGATGGATGTGAGGATCAATGTAACAGATAACTGTGGGAATCTGTAGGTTTGTAGTGCACACTTGTGGATAAACTGTTGCCGTTGATTGAAATATTGATGTCAAGAAAAGCGACAGAGGTTTCTGAAATCTCTCAGGTATATTTTAGAGCCGGATGAAAAGTATTGACAGAAGTTATGAATTGATTAAGTTCCTCTTTACTGGAAGAGGTAGCGCCAATGCAGTCATCGATGTAGCGGCCGTAGAGTTCGGGTTTGGTTTCGTGGTACTGATTGAAGAATTTGTTTTCGACGTAGCCTACAAAAAGGTTAGCATAGCTTGGTCCCATTTTGGTGCCCATGGCGACTCCATTTACTTGTTTGTAGTAGTTTTGGGAAAATGAAAAACAGTTGAGTGTCAAAACAAATTCAGCTAAGCGGAGCAGTGTTTTTTTTAGAAATATCCTCAATTCAGCCAAGAGAAGAAAGTGCTAAAATTTTCAAATTATGTCTTCCAAAGAAACACACGCTTTAATAGCTTCAAGCGGAAAGGATCGAAATTTTCATCGACAAAAGTAGCATGCTTCAGTGTTAAAACCTAGTCGGCTTAGAAAATTTCGCTTTGTAATTTGTTATTACCACAGACAAACCCAATATTTTGTAAGGTTTTTTTACTGATTCGCTTGAGAGAGAGAGCAATGAAAATTTCTGGACTTCATTCGAAACAGATCAACTACGGCAGCTAGAACTCTTCGCGTACGTGACCTAGGCTTGACCTTGAGATCGCTTGCGTTTGTTATTATAAATTCCGTTAGAGCGTTGAAAGCACATTACTTTCGTAGAAGGGAGAAAAATAAGACAACTTTTGGGTTGATTCCACAGCAATCAGCACCAAAGAAGAACCTTCATCCATGCTCAACTGATTGTTATAAGCTGTGTAGAGAACTTAGGTGACTGTGTGACCCTTGCGTGACTAAAAGAACTTTGAGCAGATCTGTCAAGATCTGTCAACTGATAGCTGTTTAGTTTATTTTGTAATCATGTGTAATTTTAGACTTTGAAAACCCTAGCGTGGGAAGAAAGGGTTGTTGTGTAATCACTTGGATTGTGACAGTTCTCATGCGTCTGTTTTGTCGAGATCTTTAAGCTATTCACGACAGCTGAACATTGAGATACTGACTGACATGTCCTGAGGCGTATGACTACAGAATTGGGGAAATAACCGAAATGAAATCAAGACAAATCTACTATTTATATGTGGGAAAAATCGGAAACCTTTCGGAGTACACAGAACGGCAGAATTGAAGGATTTTGCCCGATTTCACGGCGATAGCGTGAATTTGTTTGATGTCGGCCCCCCTGCGTGACATATCTCGCGACATAGCCCCTTGAGCGAAGTTGAAATTGCCGTGAGCAAATTGAAACTGCCGTGAACGAAGTTGAAATTAAAAGTAAAAAAAGTTGAAGTTGCCGTGAGCAAATTGAAATTGCCGTGAGCGAGGTTGAAATTGCCGTGAGCAAATTGAAACTGCCGTGAGCAAATTGAAATTGCCGTGACACTTTTGGGCCACCGTAGGGGTAGGACAGCTACAAGCGGCACTTTCAAACCCCACGGAATCAACGAACGCTTTTCATTCAACTAATTTACATTTGTTTTTTACGTCACCAAATTTCCACCAATAGCGTAGCTTCACCTACTATATTAACCCACACACTACCCACAATCCCTTGATTCGCTCCGACGAAGGGCTAGCGCTCGAAACGTCAGCTTTCTCGAATCTTTTTACGGTGGCTAATTTGCCTTATCGACTTAGTCGATAAAACCAAATTCTTGTGCTTCACCCCCACCGACGCAGCACCACAGTTTCTCTAGAAACTAACCCCATTCATTTGTTGTTTATTCGCTGCGACCATTAACTTTTTGCATTAGTATTTTTCACTCGACAGCTTTCAGACCAGAAGACCAAAATCAACGATGCCAAACCTCAAGACACTCACCAAGGAGCTACGCCAGGAAATCGTAAGTTATCTCATTCCTTTCCCACCCACTTGCAGTAATTTAGCTTTTCGTTTAGCCACTCACATCTTTACCAAAACTAGGTTTTGTAGTCACATCAATTTCATCGGCCGTTGCCTTTTATCCAAAGTCATTCCAAAAGGATTTCGTTCAAATTTCCACGCTTCTACATTCTCTGATTCCAACGAACAATACATTCACGAAATTCAATATGCTCAAAATTCCTTTTCACGCAATATTATGAGGATCACTATCAGAGCTATGTGCCTAAAACGTAACGAACTCGACAAGCAAATTCTCCAATACCGTTCTGAACTAAGCAAAATTTGCCCAGCTGTTTTAGTACAATCTATCCGCGCTAAAATTCAGGAACTCAACGCTAAATTGTTCAACACCTTAAACCAAATCAAGGACCAAAAACTTGATCATTTAATAGGCCCTCAATTATCCGAAGACTCTCCACTTGATAATCACAACGCCGTAGTTACAATTCCGGAAAATTTGCCGCTTTCTGACTCGGAGAGATCTGTTCTTAGTAAAGGTTTAAATTTTGTTCCCATAGCCAAACAAACCGACGAATTTTCAGTCAAACAAGATGTTGAAACTTTCCTTCGCCGCGTCCAATTAAAAGCATTTTTCCATGACAAAGAAAAAAATTCTAACACCTCGGAAAAAGATGTTTTTGAAACAATTACCATTTGCAAATCAAAATGGACTCCCCCAGAGGGCCAGTTTTCTTCTTTAGATTTTTTCGTCAAAAAATGTCGTCACGATGTCCAAAAACTTAAATTCAACCGCCACACCAAAATTTCCAACCTTTCAACAGGAGAGTGGACAGCGCTCAAACGACGGGACATTGTTATCAAAGCAGCCGACAAAGGCGGCGCGGTAGTTGTTTGGCGGACCGACCTTTACCGACAAGAAGCTTTTCGGCAACTTTCTGACACAGCTTTCTATGCCAAAGTTGACAAAGATCTCACTCCTACCAACCAAAAAATTGTCAAAGAAACTATCCAAGACCTTATTACTAAACAGCATTTACCAGTTACCGCCAACATTCTCATCATCACTACTCCTAGAACCTCGCGCGTTTATTTCAAACCGAAAATCCATAAACCTAACAATCCGGGCCGACCAATTGTTTCCGCTTGTAGCTGTCCTACCGAACTAATTTCTAGCTATTTAGACAAAATCATGGCCCCCCATTGTCAAATCACTACCCTCGTACATTAAGGACACCAATCACGCACTCGAAATTTTCCGTGATTTCAGTTTTTCCAGCGGAAACAAATTAATTTTCACTATGGACATTACCTCTTTATATACCGTCATCCCCAATGACGAAGGGCTTCAAGCACTAAAATATTTTTTCGACAAGCGCTCCATTCAAAACCCAAGCTCAGAAACACTGCTCCGCTTAGCTGAATTAGTTTTGACACTCAACTGTTTTTCATTTTCCCAAAACTACTACAAACAAGTAAATGGAGTCGCCATGGGCACCAAAATGGGACCAAGCTATGCTAACCTTTTTGTAGGCTACGTCGAAAACAAATTCTTCAATCAGTACCACGGAACCAAACCTGAACTCTACGGCCGCTACATCGATGACTGCATTGGCGCTACCTCTTCCAGTAAAGAGGAACTTAATCAATTAATAACTTCTGTCAATACTTTTCATCCGGCTCTAAAATATACCTGAGAGATTTCAGAAACCTCTGTCGCTTTTCTTGACATCAATATTTCAATCAACGGCAACAGTTTATCCACAAGTGTGCACTACAAACCTACAGATTCCCACAGTTATCTGTTACATTGATCCTCACATCCATCACACGTTAAAAACGCCATTCCGTATTCTCAATTTCTCAGACTTCGACGTCTTTGTAGTGATGACTCCGATTTTTCCAACAAATCAGAAGAAATGTGCCAGTTTTTCAAAAAACGTGGGTACCCTGACTCTGTTGTTAATACGGGCCAACAACGTGCACAACAAATCGACAGACAATCAGCACTACAAACGTCACAGAACGAGAGAATTCCATTCACCCTCGCTTTCCACCCACACAATCACACAGTCAAAAGAATCATTTTAAAAAATTTTAAATTACTCCAAAACGACCCCGAAACTAGCAGAATTTTTTCACAACCCCCACTAATTTCATTCAAACGTGACAAAAACATAGGCAACTTTCTAGTGACGAGCACACTGAAATCTGACGATGAACCGGGAACTTTTAAATGCGCACGCACACGATGCAACACTTGTCCTTTCATTCATAACGCGGACAAAATAACGGGACCCAAACGATCTATTAAAATCACTGATCGTTTCACATGCACCTCCGTAAATGTTATCTACTGCATAACATGTACTTTTTGCAAAAAGATATACATTGGCGAGACGGGGAGGAGACTGGGCGACCGTTTTCGCGAACATCTCCGAGACGTTGAAAAAAATGACAAAGACGCATCCAAACCAGTCGCGCGTCATTTCAATCTCACTAACCATTCTAAACAACACATGACAATCTGCGGCCTTTCCCTACACCAGGGTAACACAGAAAGCCGTAAAAACTTAGAACAAAAAATCATCTTTCAAATCGGCACTCTCAAACCCCACGGAATCAACGAACGCTTTTCATTCAACTAATTTACATTTGTTTTTTACGTCACCAAATTTCCACCAATAGCGTAGCTTCACCTACTATATTAACCCACACACTACCCACAATCCCTTGATTCGCTCCGACGAAGGGCTAGCGCTCGAAACGTCAGCTTTCTCGAATCTTTTTACGGTGGCTAATTTACCTTATCGACTTAGTCAATAAAACCAAATTCTTGTGCTTCACCCCCACCGACGCAGCACCACAGTTTCTCTATAAACTAACCCCATTCATTCGTACTATAAGATCGCCATGTTCACGACACTTGGAAAATTTCTGCAGACTGCTGCCGGGCACGACCTCAAAATAGACTATTATAAAATGCCCAGCAGTCAGAAATTTTCACAGAAGTTGACTTTAAATAATACTTTCAAACAATTTTGGGAATCGCTTGACATTTCTAAACGAACTTTGTGAAAATTTCTGACGGCCGGGCATTTAGTCTATTTGAGGCCGTGCCCGGCAGTCTCCGTAAACATAGCGATCTTATGGTATGCCCAAGCTTGAATATTTCGTCAACTAGAAAAGCAAAATAATTTTTGGAAGCGCTTGACATTTCTAAACGAACATCGAATACTCTCAAAAGGTTTGAAAGAGCCTTTTAGTGAAAACTCTATGAAAATTTCTCACTGCCGGGCATTTAGTCTATTTGGGGCCGTGCCCGGCAGTCTCCGTGAACATAGGGATCTTATAGTATGCCCAAGCTTGAATATTTCGTCAACTAGAAGAGCAAAATAATTTTTGGAAGCGCTTGACATTTCTAAACGAACATCCAATACTCTCAAAAGGTTTCAAAGAGCCATTCAGTGAAAATTCTATGAAAATTTCCGTTTGCCGGGCCTTTAGTCTATTTGAGGCCGTGCCGGCAGTCTGTGTCGAGAACATTGCGATCTTATAGTATGCCCAAACTTGGATATTTCGTCAACTGGAAAATCAAAATAATTTTGGGAATCGCTTGACATTTCTAAACGAACTTTGAATACTCTTAAGAGGTTTGAGTGAGACGTTCAGTCGAAACTCTGTGAAAATTTCTGACTGCGAGCCCAGCAGAAATTTTCTAAGTGTCGAGAACATAGCGATCTTACGGTATGCCCAAGCTTGGGTATTTCGTCAATTGGAAAAGCAAAATAATTTTTGGAAGCGCTTGACATTTCTAAAGGAACATCGAATACTCTCAAAAGGTTAGAAAGAGCCTTTTAGTGAAAATTTTGTGAAAATTTCCGACTGCCGGGCATTTAGTCTATTTGAGACCGTGCCCGGCTGCCGGGCATTTAGCCACAGCGAAATATTTAACTATTCAACTTTTCAACGTACAGAGTTGATTAAGCGAAAAAACAATTTTGGGATTAGGTGCACGTTAACCGTAACGTATTAACTATTAATTCTACCCCGGCAGCGAGTCTCGGGTTTCAATTTTTAAAGAGAAAAGAGAGATATTTAGAAGGGAAATGGACGAATCTCTGAAGTCACTCTAGTACACTCTATGACTTGACCACGCATTCGTGCGGAATGCGCGAGGTTAACGCGAGCCGGTAGCGGCTGGAATTCTTGCGAGTGTCTGCCAGCGAATCTAATACCGTAAAATAACCCTTCCCCCCTCTCGCCCCCGCTTATAAATGTTAACTGCGGATTACAAGCAGGGGCGTAGCCAGGAATTTTTCAGAGGAACGCACGATCACTGTTTTCAAACACTCCCCCTACCTCCTCCCCAACCCTCGAGTCCTAAATCTTTCTTTTTTTTTTCCATTTTTTCAGGTACGCACGTGCGTACAGGTAGCTACGCCCCTGACAAGGGTCTTTGAACTTGAAGGTCGGCAGTTCTAGCTTGATCTCTGCTGCCATGTTGTTTCGCTAGACAAGAAACTTTGCTTCACGTTGTCTCTCTCCACCCAGGTATATAAATGGGTACCGGCGACAAAGTGCTGGGGGTAGCCTGCGATGGACTAGCATCCCATCCTGGGGAGGGGGGGAGGGGGTTGTTATATTATCAGTCGGCTTCATGCTTCAGAACCGGGTTAAGCTCCACCGGCATTGTGAGCCATTTGGTTTGTGAAGACTGAAACAATGGATAAGTTTTCGAAGTTAAAGGATTTTCAAAAGCTTGAAACTTAATAACAAAACATCAAGGACAACTACAATTTACCGTACGTTTTTTACCGTACGAGATGGCTCTCACCTCACAGCAGAGCCCTTTGATTGTGATGTTCGCACTAGGAGCTATTCAATTGCAGAGGTTTTGGCAGACAGATGAAAATTAGCAGGTGTATGAATTACAAGAAAATGCAAATCTGGCAACATAAAGTAAGCTTCTTTTATTTACAAAGTGATAAAAATAAACTAACAGAAATTTTAAATCTCAAAAGCAGATATTTAAGAGCCAATGTCTGAAATTTTCGAAAATCGGGCGTCACTCACAAAATTTCGGATTTCTTCATATTTTGCCCAAATAATCTCTATAGTAAAGTATTTTCAAAAATAACTTAAAAAATTGTAACGGCGTTTTATTTTTTTCGAAAACGGGCAAAGTTTAAAAAACGGCAAATCGGCGGCCTTTCAGTTGTGGAACTGGCGAAAAATTACACATTTTCATCTCGCTCGTACAGAAAAACGCGATGCCATACATAAATAAAATGTGGCCACAACATAAACACGCTCTTGTTCTTCACACTACTGTTATTTACTTTGGATTAGCAGTTGAAATAAGAATATTTCGGCCGTTAGAAGAAACATGATTTCTTCCATTTTAAAAATTAGCAAATTTGAACCAATTTCAACGCCGTGGAAACCCAATTGGTACGTTGAGTTTGAAAACAAAATTAAGCCGGTCTTGAAGCACAACTTCTGTTGTTTACTGTGGTGAAATATTTCTGGCGGCACTTTAAAAGTGCCCCGTCGAGAGACCAAAATGTGAAGGGTAGTTTGACACCAGGAGAACTTGTGACACGAACCTGAGCGCCGCCACTACGCATCAAATGTTTATCGTTAAAAATAGTTCCTTTGAGATAGAGCCTTTTTCAGAATCGTAAAGACTTCAGAAGAACTTTATCTATCCTTTGCTAACTTAAAATGATATCTTTTAAGCAGTTTGTTGGGATACGGAGTAGAGACACGAACATCGATCATGTTGTGCGACCTTACAAATAACAGCGATCAACACTTACCCGCTTTAAACTGACCCGAACCTTGAATTGCGTTTATAATAAAGACAATCCTGCACTCCGATCCATTATATTGCTGTGTTTGGAATATCTGAGCCTTGTAGATCATATCATAGCGTTATTTACTCCAAATTTGTTAAAACAACAGTCGCTATATGACAGTTCGGAAGTTTCCCACAATGTGTTGCAAAGAGATTGCGTGACGCGTAGCACACTGGAATTTGCTGCGTGCTTATGGTATCGGTCAAGGAAAGAACATTAATTGCCGTGGAAAAGTCACAGGAGTAACGTCCGTTTTTGGAAATGTATAAATGTATAAAGTCTGTTTCCTTCGTTTTGGTACAATTTTAATTAATGTTCAAATCGTCTTTCAGGTAAATTTGGTAGATAAATATACAAGTCATTTATGGGGAGGGTGGGGGGGGGGGGGGGTCACCCTTTCACTACGCCCCTTGCCGGCTCTTTTGCGATAACACACCGCCTTTATTCTGCTACGAAGTTATGTTTTCAATACTCTTATAAACTAATTTATTTCGATTTTGAGGTGTCAATTGCAATACTGCATTATATTGACGGCTAGTATTGGGCGGAGTCGCGAAGCGGCGGAGCCCCGGGGACGGAGCCCAGTACGGAATATATTTTCTTCCAACGCCGTCAATATAATGCAGTATTAACGCGCGCCTTAAAATCGAAATTAGTTTTGTCTAGGTTTTTGAGACGTCAATACGACTTTATATTGACGTCTCAAAAGCAAGCAAAAGTATCTGAGAATAGTGATACTATTACATATGTGAGCTACAGCTGGCTGTCAGTTCTGTTTTCGGCTGGTGGGTTTAAAGCTGTTTCTGTCACATCTCCACCGCAAGTTACAGTCTCAACAGCCACGTCCGATGACAAGGAAAACAGTCCTGAACGTCCAACATCCAATGTATTTTCATACCCACAGGAAGGCTGCATCCCGGGGAGGTGGGGGAGGGGGTACTTCCCAAAAATACCTATACGGGTATGTGCCGCCTAACGGGGTCGTAATTTTGGGACTCCTGGTCTAGAACGAACGGGTATCCATTTTAGAGACATTTCCTAGAACGAGGTATAATATTTCGAACGCACGAAAGCTTCATAAGATGGTGAATAAAGAAATTGTAGATCGTGACTTTATCGTCTTTATCTTCTGTTTGAAATCAAAGCAATTACCGTATTTTCTCGATTAAACGCCGGGCCCCGAATAAACGCCGGGTATAATAGAGGAAGTTGTAAGTAAGCCCCTCAAACGTTTATTTGTGGTATAATAAACTTAAGATTTAAGGGCAAGGTACACGGCTGCCAAGAAAAACGAATAATAACCCTTTTTAAAAAAATGGCGGGCGAGAAAAAACTGCCGATTCAAAGAAACGCCGGGTCCACAAGGCCAAGTTTGAAATAAACGCCGGGGGCGTTTAATTGAGAAAATACGGTATGTTGCTGATTTGTGTGGAAGCAGAATTGTCGTATTTTGATGTATAAGTCGAACAAACAAAGAAATAACTTTCTTAAAAAATGGGCTATTGAAAGTTACGCAATTTCTACGAAATCTAAATTAAATACTGGGCAGGATATTCCAGAAGTGGTGTTGACCTTGGGATTGTCTAGTTACACGCCCATTTGTACTCCTAACCAGAATCTGACTTTCAACGTCCACAAGGCCGTGGACAATCAGGGATAGGCGGCTGACAGCCCAGCGAGCTTCGAGGCTCTGCCATCCGAGATCGCATATCATTTTCTGTATCATTTTTCTAGAATCAGAGTGTTAAAAATTGACTTATTTTTAGAATGGGGTAACATTTTGAGTGCAAATTCTTTCTAAAACGGGGTCTGATTTGAAGACCCGGGCGGCACATACCCAGCCAAGACATATCCGAGTACCCCCCTAGCCTGCGAGCAAGCTCTCGGGGTCGGGACCGGGTTCGCGGTTTGGGAGGGGAGGAGGCCCCCCGAACCCCTTCCTCCCAACCCCTAAGAATGAGAGCCTTGCTCGCAGGCTAGTACCTCCCGGGGGCTGCATCAAAGTGTTTCAACGGCCGTCCGACCTGTAACGCCATCTGTCATTAGAAGCCTGCTCCAGGTCACCGGAGAGGCACACCCTAATGAACCTGGCCAAACAACAGCACGCCACCCTCCTCAGCGAAAGCGTTGCACTTCTTCCTTTCTTTCAAACTCAGTTAGCAGCTCAAACAAAGGCCAAAGCCTCAAGGCGGGCTGGGCGCTAAAGGAAATGGAACAGCCCTTGCTACCAATTCAATGAAAAGCAGAAAGCCTACCTGGAAGCTAAATTTACTATTGGTCAATCCACAGACAGGAAGGTCGACCCGGATGTAGTTACAAAAGAAATGCGTCGTGCCCGTGCCCGGCAGTGAAGAAAAAAGCGCCATCGATGGCCCTCCTTGAAGATTTTGAGGATAGTTGCCCTTGTAAAGCTAGAAAATGAAGGGCCAATGTAACGCAAGATTGCTAACCACTTTTACAGTTTTATTTTCTCTTGTAAGAAGATTGAAGAAGCCTTGTGTGATGCATGATTTGTTTTCCGCCTTGAGGCTGTGCAAGAATTTTTTTCTAGATTATTCCATACTTTTCTTTCTCTCGCAGTGAACGATTTTTTTTCTCTACTTTTGCTGCGCAGGAATTTATTTACAACAATGGAGTGCATGATTGGCTTTATCATAAACGCAATTCAAGGTTCGGGTTAGTTAAATCTTCTGATGAACTATTAACGGAAAGCGGGTGCAATAGTGGCTAAAAAGAAAAAAATATCTTTGAATTTCACTTTTGTTTTCGAAAATATCTTGTATTGAATGATGTAAAAGCACTTTTGAGCCTCCCGACGTCAAAAATCAATATAGAAGGCATGCACTCGGACCCCACTAGAGCCTCAAGTTCTACAACTAAAGGACCCCCAGCCCACTTTATAAAGTCCCATTTACACGAGCAATTTTTCCTTGACAAGTTTTCCTTGACAAGGAAAAATTGCTCGTGTAGATGGAGAATAGTGGACAGTTTTTCCTTGTCAAGGAAAAGCTGGCATGCTAGCTTTTCCTTGACAACGGAAAATTGTAAAGGAAAACTTGTTAATCATCTACACAAGCAATAAAAATTGGCAAGTAAACTTGTCAAGGAAAAATTGCTCGTGTAAATGGGGCTTAAATGACACTGACCTGAAACCTTTTCCACGGCAATGTTCTTTCCGTGACCGATACCATAAGCACGCAACAAATTCCAGCGTGCTACGCGTCACGCAATCTCTTTGCAACACATTGTGGGAAACTTCCGAACTGAAACTTCCGACTGTTGTTTTAACAAATTTGGAGTAAATAACGCTATGATATGATCTCAGCAATATAATGGATCGGAGTTCAGGATTGTCTTTATTATAAACGCAATTCAAGGTTCGGGTCAGTTTAATTTTCTGATGAAAAAGCGGGTAAGTGTTGATCGCTGTTATTTGTAAGGTCGCACAACATGATGTTCGTGTCTCTACTCCGTATCCCAACAAACTGCTTAAAAGATATCATTTTAAGTTAGCAAAGGATAGATGAAGTTCTTCTGAAGTCTTTACGATTCTGAAAAAGGCTCTATCTCAGGAACTATTTTTAGCGATAAACATTTTGTGCGTAATGTCGGCGCTCAGGTTCGTGTCACAAGTTCTCCTGGTGTCAAACTACCCTTCACATTTTGGTCTCTCGACGGGGCACTTTTAAAGTGCCGCCAGAAATATTTCACCACAGTAAACAGCAGAAGTTGTGCTTCAAGACCGTCTTAATTTTGTTTTCAAACTCAACGTACCAATTGGGTTTCCACGGCGTTGAAATTGGTTCAAATTTGCTAATTTTTAAAATGGAAGAAATCATGTTTCTTCTACGATGGCCCAGAAGGGTCACAGTTCAGTTGTGATTTTTCACAGTTCAGTTGTGATTTTTCACAGTTCAGTTGTGATTTTTGAAACAGTTCAGTTGTGATTTTTGAAACAGTTCAGTTGTGATTTTTGAAACAGTTCAGTTGTGATTTCCCACGTAGTTCAGTTCTGACTTTTCATAGTTCAGTTGTAGTTTTTTTGTTGACGTGTCAATTTGCCCCAGGTCCTTGTTATTGACATCCGGGCTTCTTATTCCAGAGAAGGCGGGAATTTGAAAATTTCATAACAGACGGCCATCTTGAAAAGTTTGAGGTTCCTTAAAAGAAGAAGAGGTCAGTGCAAAATGCCGTTGCCAGTTTACACAGCCTGTATGAATTTAAATAGTGCTGCAGGGGATGATCAATTGGAACTGATATCTAACTATTTTAAACAGGGATACACTAACTTAGAAATTCTAGAGTTTTTAAAACTCCACGGAATAACTGTTAGCTTGTCAACTGTGAAAAGACGCCTTCGAACCTTAGGCTTCTCAAGACGACCAGCCAATATACCTCGTGATGAGCTGAAGGAGGCCATAGAGAAAGAGCTTGGTGGTAGTGGTTGCTTTGTTGGCTACCGTAGGCTTTGGGCCAGGCTCCGAAGAAAAGGATATTTTGTAAAGAGATCAACAGTCATGACACTTTTAAGACAGCTTGATCCAGAAGGAGTTGAAAGTAGAAAAAGGAAGAGACTTCGCCGGAGAACATACCAAGCTAAAGGGCCAAATTACGTTTGGCACATAGATGGTTACGATAAACTCAAACCCTATGGATTCTGTGTGCATGGAGCCATCGATGGATTTTCAAGGAGGCTTATTTGGCTCGAGGTTGGTCCCACAAATAACAACCCTGAAGTTATCACTAAATTTTACCTTGATGTTGTAAAACAAGTCGGTGGTTTACCGAGAAAAGTGAGATCAGATGACGGAACTGAGAACAGCATGGTTGCTGCAGTACATACATTTTTGCGGTCAAGCCACAATGACGAGGATGCAGGTCTTGGGTGTTTTCTCACTGGCAGGTCCACAGCAAATCAGAGGATTGAGGCCTATTGGTCCCATCTAGCTAAGGATGGTCCTGGTTGGTGGATTAATTTTTTTAAAGATCTGCGTGACTTGGGTCTATTTGTTGACTCAGATCCAGTCCATGTTGAATGCATTCGATTTTGCTTCATGCCTATTCTAAGGAGCGAGCTATATCAAGTGGCAGAATTGTGGAATCAACACAGAATATCATCAAGCAAATTTGGAAACAGCAGTGGTCCACGAGGACGACCTGATTGCATGTTTTTTCTACCGCATCTGTACAGTACAGATGACTACAAAACGGATGTAGACGAGGATGACGTTCAGGAGTTCTATGATCACTCCACAATGTGTCCACCTGACTATAGTGAAGATTTTAAAGAATTTGCTCTTACTGTTATGAATGAGCATCACCTTCCAGAGCCACACAATGTTAGCTCTGCTCTTGACCTCTATATGGAACTCCTTAAAGAGGTGGAAGCGTTAACATAATTTTTTCCAGAGCAGTTTTGTAACCAAGAGCACGACCTATTGCCACTTTTTGAAATTGCACGTCACCTATATTATGTACAAATTTGATTTAAGTATCCCACCTCTCTCACTGAGAATGTAGTCTTTAATAACATATCTCTTAGAAGGGAAGGCAAGAGTTGTCAAAAATTATCTTCCATCTTGAATTGTCTAATGTGAGTAATGTCATGGTTTTCACAAATAAAACAGGAAGAAAATCAATAAAAACATCTTATAACAGCTTGCCTGGTCACCCACCCTGTAATAAGCACTGACCAGGGATGGAATGAGGACACAAATTCAACAATAACTATTTTATTGAGCAAACGACAATTGTGTTTTTGTCTACACTGAAATAACTACTTACAGCTCTATGTGTAAGCTACTCTAAATTTTAGAACCGAAAAAGCCTAATATGTACCTAACTAGAGTACAATGGTGTGTGAACTGAAACTGGCAAAAGCTATAACTCAACACTTTTAACTTATAGTTTAACCTTAAATCAGAACTTTATACTTGAAATACAACAGACTAACACAATATTCTACCCAGCTTGAAAACATGGCTAACACAGACCTCTGGTTCTGAGGCTACATTGGTTAAAACTACAACAGTATAACTTTGTTGAGAACAGAAAAATGTGAGATTGTAGGTCATTTCTTGGCCAATTAAGTTTCGTTCATACAATATCCATTTCCCAGTTGTCCCGATTAAGAATGTACATGAAGTCTTCCCTTAACTCCACATAGTTAGCATATGTAGATGGGATTTCTAAAAGGGGTCCACAGGTGTGGGCAATGGGTCTTGCACTCAAGCCCTCAGACTTAATGTAAGTAACTTCTATCTTCTTGCTAATCATAATATCCGTAGCTGTTGTAAATCGCAAAAACAGCAGCAGTTTTGGCATCTCCAGACCTCTTACCAATCGCTGCAAAAATTTAAATGCATCTCTTTCCCCTTCATTTTGTGGATTTGAGGTGAGACAAGAAAGCACCTTTTTTGTCGTAGGTTTAAGACTATCATAGAAGCCCTCAACGGCAGAAATAGTTTGAAACTGGGGATACTGCTTCAACTGCTGTAAAAAAGGTTGCAAAGATGAAATCATGAGATGCGGTTTCTGAACCAGTTCCTGCTTGGAAATTTCAAGAATGACTTGGCTAAGGTTTTCAGTGTTAACCACCCTTCTACATTTGAATCTTTCAAGAAAATCAGTTAACTCATCTTCATCATCTGGAAGCTGATTCTTTCCTATAATGTCTACAATGAACTCTTCCTCTACTGGGGATAGGTATTTTTTGAATGAATCAACAAACATGGAATCTGGAACTTGGTTGCCAAAGAGGCAGTAGCATAAAAACGCCTTTGACAAGAAGGTGGGGAAATAAGATACAGACAAAAACCCTTTAACTAAAATCCTCCCCACAGCCTCCCACTCCTTAACAAAGTGGTCATGTCTAACAAAGGGAACCCTTTCTCTCTCTCCAATAGTCATAGAGAGAGAAAATTCGCTCCAGAATAAAGTGTACACTTCACGACTTACCCCAACACCCACACCCTGTTCAAAATCTCCCTTTTCATTAACCACCTTAAAATCAATATTACAGTTCATTACACTTGGGTCTTTAAAATGTTCGATCAATTCAGTTCTTATGCATGATCGGTGAACTGTGAGAACTCTATCTGGAAGATCTCTTGATGAAGAGGGACTTGGAGAATCCTGCTCTACTGAGCCTTGATCAAGACTGCAATTCTCTTCATTTGTAAGCCTTGGGGAACTGGTTTCATCGGCCACATTGCTATGTGATCCATCTGCGTCTATTTCAGCCACGCCATTTGAAAGTACTGCTACACGCCTTGATCTTATTTCATCCATAGTTAGGGAGACTGGGGTTTCTGGTGTTTCTGTAGTAGATGGATTCCCTCCATCAACGATCCTAGAAAGCTCATATTCTCTGTTCTGCTCACATCGAAGACATTCTTCACCTTCCAAATACGTACAGCTACATACTGAACAAACAACACGCCTACCAGCATCTGATGTTACCTAAAATAATAATAATAATAATACTGATTTTATATAACTTCACTGCTCGACGCTAACTTTTTTGACACTAAACAGGGGGCTAGTAAGCAAAATAAATCACTATTTGAAAAATACAAGTTACAAAAAAGTAAGTGTAGTGAATTTATTTTTCCATGGAACTAACAAGTCTAGAGGCTAGTAGAAGGTCCGAGGGTCCAATGGAGTTTCATATTGTGAGCCTGATACTTACACCCCAAAAAGTACCTGGCACAAAAATTTCCTTCTTAAAAAATACTGAGAATCATTCAGGTTGACAGGCGGCGGCGGTTCAAATGTGTCCTCGTCTAGTTGTGACAAGAATGTGTCTTGGTGCTGTGATCTTAGATAGAGGTAAGTTGTCGACGGATAAAGACCATTTTCCTTCAAATAACTTTCAATAGTTCCTTCACCAGGAAAACGAGAAATGGCCATTTGGGTTGTGTCGCAGATATCCAGGAGCATATCGTCAACAGAGCCAGCAAAAGCACTTTTCCCGTCAGGGAAAAACAAAGCAGCGGCTTTTTGCTTCAGTTCGTGAACTGTGGGAGGCTCCGACGCAGTATAAGCAACAAACCGGTTTCCGCCACCTTTTTTCTGACGAACTGGAACAAAACTCTCTGACTGCTCGTCGTAATGAATCCAGCGCACTTGGATTCGATGTTCTTTGTCGGTCTTTCTTTTCTTCCCTCTTGACTGACCTCTGATGCGGTCGAGCAATCCAGACAGTCGGCTTGCGGTTCGTTGGTTTCCTTCACGGGACGCTGCTTTAGAACTTGTAGAGGCAGATTCAACACGTTCGCTGTTGTTCTGATCCTGACGTCTTATTTCCTCTCGTACCGTTTGCCTAATTATCGCATCCATCGTTAAAACGCCAAGCACTGCCACACAACAACCTCGAAAATCAAGACCTTACCGCCTTCCAAAATGGCGGGAGAAAACTCGCCTGTCTCAGTTCCCGTATGTTAGGTTCCAGTCTCTTTCGTCCAACCGAAAAAATCACAACTGAACTGTGTCAAAAATCACAACTGAACTGTGAAAAATCACAACTGAACTGTTTCAAAAATCACAACTGAACTGTGAAAAATCACAACTGAACTGTTTCAAAAATCACAACTGAACTGTGAAAAATCACAACTGAACTGTGAAAAATCACAACTGAACTGTGACCCTTCTGGGCCATCGTACTTCACTATAGAGATTATTTGGGCAAAATATGAAGAAATCCGAAATTTTGTGAGTGACGCCCGATTTTCGAAAATTTCAGACATTGGCTCTTAATTGTGTGTACAAGTAATATGTACACATAAGTTGATTAAACAAAGTGGGAAGTTAGTAACAAATCACCATTTAGTTAGCCTGCGAGAGCAGACGCCATTTCCTTTTCACCGAAGGGTGAAACAAAAGCCTAAAAAGCCATCTGATCTCGCGGGCTACCATTCGGTAATTTAACACAGCTTCACAGAAATCCTTTTTCTAGATGAGGATTATTCATCTAAATTATTTTATATATCCTCTGTTTCTATACAAAATCCCAAAATTATTTGCATAGCATGAATAAAGCAACTACGTAAATACAAAAAATAGTAATTATACTGTCTTGTTAATTAAATTTAACTCCTCATATCCCAAGGGAGCTCAAAATGAAATTCCTCCTTGCAATATTAGTGCACTGTAAGACAAAGTTTGGAGAGAATAACAAAATCACCAACATGGGGAGGAACCAGAAAATTCTTTGGCTCAATTGCCATAAAAATTGTCGAGGACATGTATCACTCAACAAATGTTAAACAATGATTGTTGCAACTTGTTGAATGAGTTAAGAAAATGCATTCAATATTTTAAAATAATTGGCTGTCATTGTTGAAGGGTACAGAGTCTGTCTCTATTTTCGTTCAACATTCAACACGGCATGATACACTATTCAACATTAATTGTTGAAAAGCAGTTGCAACATCTGTTAACAAATGTTGAACTGGCATCATAGGCTTTACTCCCGGGGCTTTACTCAATCAACTGACTGACAACTGAATGGATGGCAATGGATGATGACCCGTTGTTCTCTCTTGTGTTTGAAAGACTTTGGTCTCCCAAGAAGAGGTATTAATCTTTTTGACAGACTGCCAAGTTCTCAATAGCAGCATTAAACAAAATTTATGAAAATCAGTAATTAAAAGAGAATTTGTATTTTGAGCCTGGGACTGAAAAGGTGATTTAATTAACTCTGTAACTCAGTGAGACATGAATGTGTTTTACTGGACAGTGTGGAGAGGTCTTTAGCCTTTAGCCTGCTCATGTCTCAAGAAACACCAACCAAGCAATAAGTCAACTAAGGTAAGCATAGCATAATATGCATATAAACCATAATTATTTTTATCGTTCATAGCCGAGAAAACAGTTTACATTTATAGTTCCCCTACCCCCTCTCCTTTAAACATTCTTACATCGTGAAGGTCATAAGTAAAGAGGGCATCGGGGGTGAGTTGGAAGGACGGCTTTCGAGGGTGAAACTGTTCATAATAGTTTTGCCTATTTTTCTTTTTAACAAAAGTGCGTGGAAGGGGTGGAGGAAAGCTAAGTGCCTCCCCTAGCTAGATCCATTACTAGTGACCTAACGATGTCCAAGAAAGTGAGAAAGAAGGTCTACTTCTGATTGGTTCCTTTTTATTTCAAATTAATTTTCAAGCAAGCAGAATAACTGCTCTAGTCTGGTAGTGTTACCAGCAAAAATACGTAGTTTGTGGTTGTATTGAAGTGGTGCTTGAAATGTTCACTGTTCTCTCTGGCCATCTAACTCCTAACAGCTTGCTAAAATCCAAAATATATTACCAGCACTGTAACTATTTAATTTGGTCTTTACATTGTGTGGTTCCAGAAAATATCCATACAAGTTTCCCCCCATGGAAGGCCAGTTATTGGAAATTCCTAGGGGGAGGGGGAGGGGGGTCTCAAAAAGGAAAGGATGAAGCTAAATTAGGATTTTCAGAGGGGTGGGGGTGGGGGTGAAACCCCAAACGCCTTCCATAGAAGGGGTAGGGCGTTTTTCTGGAACAAGACATTCTGACATCAACATCTAATGGTAAGTTGGCTAACATTGATTTGAACAGCGAACGTTCTAAACAATGGCTAAGGAAACATGTTCATAGCATCTGTGAATTAATTGAGTATACAATGTCATCAATCTTCTTCAAACAATGTCAGAGACGCTTCTTGACTTGATGAAGTACTTCCTATTGAAAAGTTGGTTTGAGATACAGAAAAACACCACAAAAGTTAAAAAAGCTCACAGGAAATGACAAAAACTGGTTTCAGAAAGTGACGTGAGTGCAATATTGCAGTATTATGGGTACTGGAATGATCTCCACTGCATATGTTTTTCTCTAATTCCCACATAGAAAATCCCATAATTTTGACAAATATGGATATTAAACTTGAATAAAATTTATAAGTTGTGATATAGAGTCCAATCACTAACCTCCTGTATTTAATTATGATTTTACTGTTAAACTGTCAGGAAAGGTAACGGTAAAGTTGCAGGTGACCCACACAGCCTGATCGAGCTTAACCTGGTGACTGTAGTTTGAAGCAACAAGGAGTATTAGTGCTACACCCCCTCCCCCTCCTGCTGAATGGCCGGGATGCTAGTCCAGGGTTTTGTTTCAACTCCATAATAAGTTTCTAGTGGTGTGTGGTGTAAAATGAAGATCAACTCCGTGTTCTATAGAACCCTTATAAAAAAATGCAACCTTTCCATCAACAATTGCACGACCGCCCGCCCGCCCGCAGAACGCGTCTATAATAAAGCAACTCGGTTTGTCAGAAAACGGAAATGAAATAAAGCCACAGTTGATGGTTTCGTTTGCAATTGCATGCATTAGCACAGAAACGTTTTCATTTATAACGTTAACTGTCAGTGAGTGTTATCTTTTTCGTTGCCGTAAAGAGGAATGCTGCGGTATTTGCAACTATAGGTTTTTCGTTCTTCCATCTCTTATAGGGATTTACCGTTAAAAGAACGCAAAATTTTGAACTGGATTTCCTATTGTAAATCGTATATTTTCTAAAAAAAGGTGTTATAGTTAAAGCAAAATGTTTCTGCCTGCATTAAAAATAATAAATTTAACTGCTATATCTATATCCAGTAACTGAGAATTAAGCGGGATTACTTGAAAGCAAGTGACTTGTGTTTTTCTAATTTTTTTGCAGATCGCATTTAATTTCATTTCTGTGTACGGAGCGTGTTGAGAACAAAACGTTTGCTGATATTGCATATTTTGACTTGTCACTTGCCTGGTACAATCCTAATGAATGTTCTTTTTTATTGTATCGAGGGCTTTGGAATTCACGAGAATTGTGCAAATGTGGTTGTTAAAATTTTACAGGTAAATAGTCGCGATGTTAACCGCATAACTATAAGCGTGTCCGGATTAAGCCGACTTTTAACACCTTTCTCTGTCTTAATTTTTTGGTCTGCCTTTTTAAGGTGGTTCTTATTACAAAAGTAAAAAAATTTTACCTAAGCAGCGGGGATCCGAAATCCTGAACAGGTTTAAGCTCATATGAGTTGGCTCCTTATATTGATAAAAGTCTTCTAACTGCCATGTAAGAGTTTCAAATGTGGGTCGTTCAAGAGGTTCGTTTTTCCAGCATGCCAGCATAATCTCATACAGGTGCTCAGGACAAAGGGTTGGTTTTGGCATTCTGTAGCCTTGTTCAACTTCTTCAACAACCTAAGCCACAAATTCTATCTGTAAGTATCAACCTTTTTGCAATTTTATTATAATTAATTATTAAATAAAAAAATAATAAATAATAATAATAATAACAATAATTATTAATAAATTAAATTATTATTTGACGCAAACATAGCAAACTTTTTAGTAAAAAGATGTTATTCATATACCCTTATAATAATAAAAAGTTAAATTAAAGTAAAAGATGAACTAATATTTAAAAAGTGATATATAATTAACTTGTGTTGCAATATGCTGAAAATTCCTATCTTGTAATTAACATATTACTAGTAAAACGAACAGCAGAGGGATAGTAAAAAAAAAAATATATATACAGTCGAACCTCCCGTAAGCGACCACCCAAAATGTCAAGCCTAGGTGGTCGCTTACGGGAGGCGGTCGCTTACGAGAGTTCAGACCATATTGGGTCAAAATTTAGCCTTATTAGCATATGGTAACTGCGGAGACTTATCCCATATGCCAATGCCCATCTAAACCCCTGTAATAACTTTTAGTAGTCACAAAAAATACTCAGGTTAAGCTTTCCAAAATATTTATTCAGAGTTTCACGGTTCGCTCCTGTTAATTTACCTATTAATAGGGCGAATGGCCGAACAAGGTCGAACAAGTCTCACGATAGTTACAAATTGAATCTTTAATGTTGTCTAAACGTTAAGGGGAACTGAACATGAACTAATAAGGATTGGATTGCTAGCTTTAAATTTGACAGCCTTTTTATATTACTGGTGATTTACATGTTAACAAGCGTAAAAACTGTACATTAACCCTTTAACACCCAAATTTCCACCAAAAATACCCATTTTATGGCCATTATCTAACCAAATTGAGGCCGAACAGTCAAAAACATCGTTTACAGCTCGGAAACTAAACCCTCCTACCATTTGTAGAAGAATTTGAGAATTTGAGTTCGGCATAGGTTTTGAACGAGAAAAACAAGACTTGTCTTGAGGAATGCGATACTGTTACAACACCTCATTATCCAATTTCCGCTCTATTATCTGTCAAGTAGCTTCAAGTGATCGCTTACGGGAGGTTAAAAACAAAAGAAATTTTCAAACTTTTAGCTCTAAAAGTGGTCGCGGTCGCTTACGAGAGGTGGTCGCTTACAAGAGGTTCCAAATATAGTGATTTGACTTGGAAACTTTTGGTATTTTGGAAAAGTGGTCGCTTACGAGAGGTGGTCGCAACCGGAGGTTCGACTGTATATATATATATATATAATGTGTGACAATGGAGATGCAATCTTAATTGGTCTCAGAAAACATATTTACCAATGCATTAGTACTTTAACATGCATCTCCTTTTCAGGGAATGTAAACCCTCACATGAATGCACTGTGTCTATTTTTAAACTTAAGAAAAGATTTAGTGGCTCTGACATTTAATGGAAGGCTTAATTCCACAACAGTTAGCAGTTCATCATCACCATTATTGCTTCTTTTCACGCCAAGTGTCGCAAAGGCAGAGGCGGATCCAGGGGAGGGGTTGAGGGGGTTACAACCCCCCCCCCCCCCCCCCCCCCCCCTTTTGAGCAGAATTTTTTTTATTTGTTTGACTCTTCATAAAAATAATATAATGAAATTGTTTTATACATAGTTGTTTCACTTCCATCAATTAACTGATTGTCAAGTTAGGAAAAGATAATGTACATTTCGCGACAGTAGGACGTTAACATGTGAAAAGATCGTGTCAGGATCCAATCGATCATTACAAAAAATA
This sequence comes from Dendrophyllia cribrosa, assembly GCA_024195265.1. NCBI lineage: Eukaryota > Metazoa > Cnidaria > Anthozoa > Scleractinia > Dendrophylliidae > Dendrophyllia > Dendrophyllia cribrosa. Next base: position 6,942,143 of record JAJLRJ010000008.1, on the reverse strand, counting down.
TGTGGCTATTCCCCTTCTTGATTCCCTGATTATTCAAATGTAAGACCGATTTTCTGACGAGGATCGCCACACCTGCTACCTGATTTATCTAGTACCATCAATCATAGTCAATAACACCCTGGAGGTATCTGATGAAACAGAAGGCATGTTGTACTGGGAGAAAGACCTTCCATTTCCCAAATCCCTTGGGAATGAGCTGCGAAGATGGCAAACTATGTGGCAGTCAGCAGCGAAGGAACTTCCAAGCAATCTTCTACTAGCACTTGTGGCGTGTGACGAGGATGCTTTTCCAAACATACATCGTCATCTCAGATCTCGCTGTTATTGCTATGCATTACTCTGAGAAATTCGAGTAGACGAGATATGCGAGGACTTTGTAAAAGCTCACCCAAGAAGACTCTTTCTGGCTACATTGTTCGATTTACGAGATATGTAGAAAAACGACAAATTACTATCGTTGTTTCTGTTGTTCCTTTTAATCATGCATTATTATTAGTTTTGGTTTTCTGGTTGAGAAATAAGATAAACTCCAGATTTTATATCATGCCTTCACAAACGCTTTTCGAGTCTCAGGAATGCTGGAAATGGCGTTTTAGAGGGTAAAATCGGAAACATTTTCCGGGAGGCATGGCTCCGGACCCCCCTAGAAGCTCGCGCCTGCGGCGCTCGCCATCCACGCCGATGGCGTCGAAAGTTATTAAGGTTATTAATTCCTTCATAACATTTTTTTAAAACTGCAAGATATCTGAGGGCTGTAAGCTAAGAAAAAATTACCAACGTTTTTAATATACGATTTTAATTTGTAAAATAGCTGCTACATGTACACATCATGCATGTAAATTTTCTTCTCAAAGAAACTAAATTGGATTACATGTAAAATTTTTCAAGGAGAAATGTGACAAGTTTCTTACAGCAAGCTAGCTGATTCATGTTTTACTGATGTTGCATTTATTGAGTTTCCATCGTTTGACACGAGCTCGAGCCTCCTTTTGAATAAGCTCAAGTGGGAGAAGCTGTCGTTTCGTCGTCAAAAACAGAAAGATCTGGTTATGAACAGCACAATGCATAAACTTGCCCCGGAATATTTACAACATCTTTTTACTCAACGTCGCGCAGAATTATTTGGCTAACTTGCTCTGTGCTCTGCCCAAACCTCATACGAATTATCTGAAACGAAGTTTTTGTTATAGCGGGGCCTGTTTATGGATCAATTTGCCCCTAAAATTATAGGAAGCTAATTATACGAAACATCAGTCAGGTATTTGACTTAACGGAGGCCCGCACGGGCATCTTGTAAAACAGTTGTAAAGCATTTTTCTTTTTTTTAGCTTTACTGATAATTTTCCGTGTGTTTAAATAAAGTTTCTTATCATAAGTTTCTTATCCATATTAAGATAAGTTTCTTTATCAATAGCCTCCGTTATTTCAGAAATCCAGTTTGTTACCTTTTGTTATTAAAAGGAGCTATGTGATGGTGATTTTCAGGTTCTTGGGTCAAAAACGACCCACATTTAAACTAAGTACCTTTGTCGTACACAAAATACTTAAAGTGCAACTAACCCCAATTTTTTTCTTTCGCTAAATAAAATCTCCTGTTTGTCCTGATTAGTTGCGCGAAAAAATTATCGTAATTGATAAAATCCCAGCGTTTCTACAGCTGTTTGAAGTTGGGTGCTTCTGCCCCATTACCGAGCATTTGTGGGAGCTGGGTACGAACTTTGCTGTGACGTCATCGAAGGAGACCATTTGCCGTGTTCTCATAAGCATATCACCGCGAAGCGACAAAGGTGAAGGCATTTTAACGCGAATGGTACTTAAAAGCCAAAAAAGGGATTTTGTGAAGTCCGATGCCTTTTTTGTGTTTGCCCACAGTTCCTTTGCTCTTCGCATCATGAAAATCAATCTCCTTCGATGACGTCACAAGACGCCCAAACAAAACTCGGACCCATTCTTCACATTGCTCGGTAGTGGCCGAAAGAACCGCCAAAATTTGAAACTTTAAAAAATTATAAAAAATCAAGGAAAAATGCTACGGTAAAAAAAATTTCGCACAGGTAATCAGGACAATTAGCAGATTTCGTTTGGCGAAAAACATTATTGGGGGTTAGTTGCACTTTAAGAACACTAAGAGAAAGATATCAACGTATATCAAGTGAATTTTCGACGAGAAAATAAACCATAATCAGAGTTTTCACGAGTTTTCCAAGACAGAAGCGGGAAAAATGGAAAACAATTAGCCCAATTTTTTCAAGATGCAATCCATTTCCATCCTGGCCATCTGCAGCCCAAGACACTTTAACAAAACGGGACCCTTATTTTTGGGTTCCCACTGATACGTCCTTTGGCTTTTTAAAGTGACACTAAATATGGTGACGTCGCCCCTTTAAGTTCAAACATAAACAGAAGTTAGGAGATAAGCTTAAAGCTCTTACAGCACAGTAAAAATCCATTTAAACCAAACCTTTACAGGGAGAATGTTTCCTTACAGTTTACCCTTGAAGCGTTTAAGCAATTCCCAGTTACTTCTTTTTATTAAATGGGATTTGAAAGAGAACGGCCTCAACATCGCCATCTTGCTTTTGAAACACAAGAGTTGGCCGAGTGAACCTGGGAAGAGTGAGCCAGCGGTCAGCAGTTTTAGCCTATAGAGCAGGCACTGCAACACCAAAAAAGTTCGGTTTTTTGGCGCAAATTCAAATGTTGGAAGAGGAGTGATGCTTTATAAAGAACCTAACGAACACCAATATGGATAATCTTTCTAAATCTAGGTAAGTGAAAGAATGAATCCTTGGTGAGTTTTGTTGCTTCAGACATAAACAAAGTAATGACACAAGTTCTGGCTTTCTTAGATCTCAGTCTTGACTGTTTGATATGAACATGCATGCATTTGTAAGCTCCACTCTTTTGAGAACTGTTTTTCCACACAGTCTTTTCCAATTTTATATTTAGCACAGATAATTTCACCAAGATAGAGCAAAACTACATGTAACATATACTGATGGCTGCGGCCGCACTCAGTAGAGTAGTGTACCTACCAACTCACACGCATTATGCGTGTGTCACACGCCTGCGGATAGAAAATATCGATCACACGCATACAGGACAATTTCACACGCCTGACTCACAATTCCGGACTACTTGTTCATTAACCATTAACGTGAAAAAGCTAAATATCGCGTTTAAGCTCCAAATAACAAACTGAAAGGTTGTTATTAGATCGGCAAGATCGCGGCGAGCTTTTGAGCACGGAAAAATCATCGGAACATCTTCGGGAATCTTCGAAAATGTTTGGAGTCCGCCGTCGGAACATCTTCGGCGATGTTCGGGAAGTCGTCGGAACTTTTTCGGAAATTCTGGTAACATGTATACGAAAATCACACGCATTTGACTTAGGAAAAGTTGGCAGTTATAGATTAGTTAACCGAGTTATTTCCAATTAATTAATTAAAATTAACTGGTTTAACAAAATTCCTGATGCGGCCGCGTATTTTTGGCGTTCACCGAATTTAAACCGTGTTAGGGACGGACCATTAAAATCTCAAATCTCAAATCTGAGCGAGAAAAAATAAAAAGGGACTAAAATTCGACATAGGAATTGGTTATGCTCTCAGCCCTTCATTTCGTCTTGAGATCTACGTATTTCTGGTACAATGGGTCGATTTACGAAAAAAAGACGGAGCATCCATTGGGAGCCCAGTCTCCGCGGTTATAGTAAACCTTTACATGGAAGAATGGAGTTAGTTTCTAGAGAAACTGTGGTGTTGCGTCGGTGGGGGGATGAAACACGAGAATTTAGTTTTATCGACTGAGTCGATAAGGTAAATTGACCACCGTAAAAAGATTCAAATAGCTGACGTTTCGAGCGCTAGCCCTTCGTCGGAGCGAATCAAGGAATTGTGGGTAGTGTGTGGTTTTATATAGTAAGCGATGGAGCTACGCTATTGGTGGAAATTTGGTGACGTGAAAAACAAATGTAGATTAGTTGAATGAAAAGCGTTCGTTGATTCCGTGGGGTTTGAGAGTGCCGATTTGAAAGATGATTTTTTGTTCTAGGTTTTTACGGCTTTCTGTGTTACCCTGGTGTAGGGAAAGGCCGCAGATTGTCATGTGTTGTTTAGAATGGTTAGTAAGATTAAAATGGCGCGCGACTGGTTTGGATGCGTCTTTGTCATTTTTTTCAACGTCTCGGAGATGTTCACGAAAACGGTCGCCCAGTCTCCTCCCTGTTTCGCCAATGTATATCTTTTTGCAAAAAGTACATGTTATGCAGTAGATAACATTTACGGAGGTGCATGTAAAACGATCAGTGATTTTAATAGATCGTTTGGGTCCTGTTATTTTGTCCGCGTTGTGAATGAAAGGACAAGTGTTACATCGTGTGCGTGTGCATTTGAAAGTTCCCGGTACATCGTCAGATTTCAGTGCGCTCGTAACTAGAAAGTTGCCTATGTTTTTGTCACGTTTGAATGAAATTAGTGGGGGTTGTGAAAAAATTCTGCCAGTTTCGGGGTCGTTTTGGAGTAATTTGAAATTTTTTAAAATGATGCTTTTGACTGTGTTGTTGTGTGGGTGGAAAGTGAGGGTGAATGGAATTCTCTCGTTCTCTTCCTTCTGTGGCGTTTGTAGTGCTGACTGTCTGTCGATCTGTTGTGCACGTTGTTGGCCCGTATTAACAACAGAGTCAGGGTACCCACGTTTCTTGAAAAACTGGCACATTTCTTCTGATTTGTTGGAAAAATCAGAGTCATCACTACATAGACGTCGAAGTCTGAGAAATTGAGAATACGGAATGGCGTTTTTAACGTGCGATGGATGTGAGGATGAATGTAACAGATAACTGTGGGAATCTGTAGGTTTGTAGTGCACACTTGTGGATAAACTGTTACCGTTGATTGAAATATTAATGTCAAGAAAAGCGACTGAGGTTTCGGAAATTTCCCAGGTATATTTTAGAGCTGGATGAAAAGTATTGACAGAAGTTATGAATTGATTAAGTTCCTCTTTACTGGAAGAGGTAGCGCCAATGCAATCATCGATGTAACGGCCGTAGAGTTCGGGTTTGGTTCCGTGGTACTGATTAAAAAATTTGTCTTCGATGTGGCCTACAAAAAGGTTAGCGTAGCTTGGTCCCATTTTGGTGCCCATGGCGACTCCATTTACTTGTTTGTAGTAGTTTTGGGAAAATGAAAAACAGTTAAGTGTCAAAACTAATTCGGCTAAGCGGAGCAGTGTTTCTGAGCTTGGGTTTTGAATGGAGCGCTGGTCGAAAAAATATTTTAGTGCTTGAAGTCCTTCGTCATTGGGGATGACGGTATATAAAGAGGTAATGTCCATAGTGAAAATTAATTTGTTTTCGCTGGCAAAACTGAAATCCCGGAAAATTTCGAGTGCGTGATTGGTGTCCTTAATGTACGAGGGTAGTGATTTGACAATGGGGGCCATGATTTTGTCTAAATAGCTAGAAATTAGTTCGGTAGGACAGCTACAAGCGGAAACAATGGGTCGGCCCGGATTGTTTGGTTTATGAATTTTAGGTTTGAAATAAACGCGTGAGGTTCTAGGAGTAGTGATGATGAGATTGTTGGCGGTAACTGGTAATTGTTGTTTAGTAATGAGGTCTTGGATAGTTTCTTTGACAATTTTTTGGTTGGTAGAAGTGAGATCTTTATCAACTTTGGCATAGAAAGCGGTGTCAGAAAGTTGCCGAAAAGCCTCTTGTCGGTAAAGGTCGGTCCGCCAAACAACTACCGCCCCGCCTTTGTCGGCCGCTTTGATAACAATGTCGCGTCGTTTGCTAAGACTTTTGAGCGCTGCCCATTCTCCTGTTGAAAGGTTGGAAATTTTGGTGTGGCGGTTAAATTTAAGTTTTTGGACATCGTGACGACATTTTTTGACGAAAAAATCTAGAGAAGAAAACTGGCCCTCTGGGGGAGTCCATTTTGATTTGCGAACGTTGAGTGTTTCAAAAACATCTTTTTCCGAGGTGTTAGAATTGTCTTCTTTGTCGTGGAAAAAAGCTCTTAATTGCACGCGGCGAAGGAATTTTTCAACATCTTGTTTGACTGAAAATTCGTCGGTTTGTTTCGCTATAGGAACAAAGTTTAAACCTTTACTAAGAACGGACCTCTCTGGGTTAGAAAGCGGCAAATTTTCCGGAATGGTAACGACGCCATTGTGACTATCGAATGAATGGTCGCCGGATAATTGAGGACCTATTAACTGTTCAAGTTTTTGGGTCTTGATTTGGTTAAGGCTGTTGAACAGTTTAGCATTGAGTTCTTGAATTTTAGCGCGAATTGATTGTACTAAGACAGCTGGACAAATTTTGGAAAGTTCGGAACGGTATTGGATAATTTCCTTTTCGAGATTGTTACGTTTAAGGCACATAGCTCTGATAGTGATCCTCATAATATTACGCGAGAAAGAATTTTGGGCATGGTGAATTTCGTGGAAATATTGTTGATTGGAATCAGAGAATGTAGAAGCGTGAAAATTTGAACGAAACCCTTTAGGAATGACTTTGGATTGGAGGCAACGGCCGATGAAATTGATGTGACTACAAAACCTAGTTTTGGTAAAGATGTGAGTGGCTAAACGAAAGGCTAAATTAGTGGAAATGGGGGGAAAAGGAATAAGATAACTTACGATTTCCTGGCGTAGCTCCTTGGTGAGTGTCTTGAGGTTAGGCATCGTTGTCTTCGGTTCGTTCGGTGAGAAAGCTGTTGAGTAAGAAATATTGATGTAAAAAGTTAATGGTCGCAGCGAATAAACAACAAATGAATGGAGTTAGTTTCTAGAGAAACTGTGGTGTTGCGTCGGTGGGGGGATGAAACACGAGAATTTAGTTTTATCGACTGAGTCGATAAGGTAAATTGACCACCGTAAAAAGATTCAAATAGCTGACGTTTCGAGCGCTAGCCCTTCGTCGGAGCGAATCAAGGAATTGTGGGTAGTGTGTGGTTTTATATAGTAAGCGATGGAGCTACGCTATTGGTGGAAATTTGGTGACGTGAAAAACAAATGTAGATTAGTTGAATGAAAAGCGTTCGTTGATTCCGTGGGGTTTGAGAGTGCCGATTTGAAAGATGATTTTTTGTTCTAGGTTTTTACGGCTTTCTGTGTTACCCTGGTGTAGGGAAAGGCCGCAGATTGTCATGTGTTGTTTAGAATGGTTAGTAAGATTAAAATGGCGCGCGACTGGTTTGGATGCGTCTTTGTCATTTTTTTCAACGTCTCGGAGATGTTCACGAAAACGGTCGCCCAGTCTCCTCCCTGTTTCGCCAATGTATATCTTTTTGCAAAAAGTACATGTAATGCAGTAGATAACATTTACGGAGGTGCATGTAAAACGATCAGTGATTTTAATAGATCGTTTGGGTCCTGTTATTTTGTCCGCGTTGTGAATGAAAGGACAAGTGTTACATCGTGTGCGTGTGCATTTGAAAGTTCCCGGTACATCGTCAGATTTCAGTGCGCTCGTAACTAGAAAGTTGCCTATGTTTTTGTCACGTTTGAATGAAATTAGTGGGGGTTGTGAAAAAATTCTGCCAGTTTCGGGGTCGTTTTGGAGTAATTTGAAATTTTTTAAAATGATGCTTTTGACTGTGTTGTTGTGTGGGTGGAAAGTGAGGGTGAATGGAATTCTCTCGTTCTCTTCCTTCTGTGGCGTTTGTAGTGCTGACTGTCTGTCGATCTGTTGTGCACGTTGTTGGCCCGTATTAACAACAGAGTCAGGGTACCCACGTTTCTTGAAAAACTGGCACATTTCTTCTGATTTGTTGGAAAAATCAGAGTCATCACTACATAGACGTCGAAGTCTGAGAAATTGAGAATACGGAATGGCGTTTTTAACGTGCGATGGATGTGAGGATGAATGTAACAGATAACTGTGGGAATCTGTAGGTTTGTAGTGCACACTTGTGGATAAACTGTTACCGCTTTCTCACCGAACGAACCGAAGACAACGATGCCTAACCTCAAGACACTCACCAAGGAGCTACGCCAGGAAATCGTAAGTTATCTTATTCCTTTTCCCCCCATTTCCACTAATTTAGCCTTTCGTTTAGCCACTCACATCTTTACCAAAACTAGGTTTTGTAGTCACATCAATTTCATCGGCCGTTGCCTCCAATCCAAAGTCATTCCTAAAGGGTTTCGTTCAAATTTTCACGCTTCTACATTCTCTGATTCCAATCAACAATATTTCCACGAAATTCACCATGCCCAAAATTCTTTCTCGCGTAATATTATGAGGATCACTATCAGAGCTATGTGCCTTAAACGTAACAATCTCGAAAAGGAAATTATCCAATACCGTTCCGAACTTTCCAAAATTTGTCCAGCTGTCTTAGTACAATCAATTCGCGCTAAAATTCAAGAACTCAATGCTAAACTGTTCAACAGCCTTAACCAAATCAAGACCCAAAAACTTGAACAGTTAATAGGTCCTCAATTATCCGGCGACCATTCATTCGATAGTCACAATGGCGTCGTTACCATTCCGGAAAATTTGCCGCTTTCTAACCCAGAGAGGTCCGTTCTTAGTAAAGGTTTAAACTTTGTTCCTATAGCGAAACAAACCGACGAATTTTCAGTCAAACAAGATGTTGAAAAATTCCTTCGCCGCGTGCAATTAAGAGCTTTTTTCCACGACAAAGAAGACAATTCTAACACCTCGGAAAAAGATGTTTTTGAAACACTCAACGTTCGCAAATCAAAATGGACTCCCCCAGAGGGCCAGTTTTCTTCTCTAGATTTTTTCGTCAAAAAATGTCGTCACGATGTCCAAAAACTTAAATTTAACCGCCACACCAAAATTTCCAACCTTTCAACAGGAGAATGGGCAGCGCTCAAAAGTCTTAGCAAACGACGCGACATTGTTATCAAAGCGGCCGACAAAGGCGGGGCGGTAGTTGTTTGGCGGACCGACCTTTACCGACAAGAGGCTTTTCGGCAACTTTCTGACACCGCTTTCTATGCCAAAGTTGATAAAGATCTCACTTCTACCAACCAAAAAATTGTCAAAGAAACTATCCAAGACCTCATTACTAAACAACAATTACCAGTTACCGCCAACAATCTCATCATCACTACTCCTAGAACCTCACGCGTTTATTTCAAACCTAAAATTCATAAACCAAACAATCCGGGCCGACCCATTGTTTCCGCTTGTAGCTGTCCTACCGAACTAATTTCTAGCTATTTAGACAAAATCATGGCCCCCATTGTCAAATCACTACCCTCGTACATTAAGGACACCAATCACGCACTCGAAATTTTCCGGGATTTCAGTTTTGCCAGCGAAAACAAATTAATTTTCACTATGGACATTACCTCTTTATATACCGTCATCCCCAATGACGAAGGACTTCAAGCACTAAAATATTTTTTCGACCAGCGCTCCATTCAAAACCCAAGCTCAGAAACACTGCTCCGCTTAGCCGAATTAGTTTTGACACTTAACTGTTTTTCATTTTCCCAAAACTACTACAAACAAGTAAATGGAGTCGCCATGGGCACCAAAATGGGACCAAGCTACGCTAACCTTTTTGTAGGCCACATCGAAGACAAATTTTTTAATCAGTACCACGGAACCAAACCCGAACTCTACGGCCGTTACATCGATGATTGCATTGGCGCTACCTCTTCCAGTAAAGAGGAACTTAATCAATTCATAACTTCTGTCAATACTTTTCATCCAGCTCTAAAATATACCTGGGAAATTTCCGAAACCTCAGTCGCTTTTCTTGACATTAATATTTCAATCAACGGTAACAGTTTATCCACAAGTGTGCACTGCAAACCTACAGATTCCCACAGTTATCTGTTACATTCATCCTCACATCCATCGCACGTTAAAAACGCCATTCCGTATTCTCAATTTCTCAGACTTCGACGTCTATGTAGTGATGACTCTGATTTTTCCAACAAATCAGAAGAAATGTGCCAGTTTTTCAAGAAACGTGGGTACCCTGACTCTGTTGTTAATACGGGCCAACAACGTGCACAACAGATCGACAGACAGTCAGCACTACAAACGCCACAGAAGGAAGAGAACGAGAGAATTCCATTCACCCTCACTTTCCACCCACACAACAACACAGTCAAAAGCATCATTTTAAAAAATTTCAAATTACTCCAAAACGACCCCGAAACTGGCAGAATTTTTTCACAACCCCCACTAATTTCATTCAAACGTGACAAAAACATAGGCAACTTTCTAGTTACGAGCGCACTGAAATCTGACGATGTACCGGGAACTTTCAAATGCACACGCACACGATGTAACACTTGTCCTTTCATTCACAACGCGGACAAAATAACAGGACCCAAACGATCTATTAAAATCACTGATCGTTTTACATGCACCTCCGTAAATGTTATCTACTGCATTACATGTACTTTTTGCAAAAAGATATACATTGGCGAAACAGGGAGGAGACTGGGCGACCGTTTTCGTGAACATCTCCGAGACGTTGAAAAAAATGACAAAGACGCATCCAAACCAGTCGCGCGCCATTTTAATCTTACTAACCATTCTAAACAACACATGACAATCTGCGGCCTTTCCCTACACCAGGGTAACACAGAAAGCCGTAAAAACCTAGAACAAAAAATCATCTTTCAAATCGGCACTCTCAAACCCCACGGAATCAACGAACGCTTTTCATTCAACTAATCTACATTTGTTTTTCACGTCACCAAATTTCCACCAATAGCGTAGCTCCATCGCTTACTATATAAAACCACACACTACCCACAATTCCTTGATTCGCTCCGACGAAGGGCTAGCGCTCGAAACGTCAGCTATTTGAATCTTTTTACGGTGGTCAATTTACCTTATCGACTCAGTCGATAAAACTAAATTCTCTTTACATGGAAGAGTTTGAAGAACAGGCAATAATAACTGCGCCATGTAAACCTAAGAACTGGAAGCGATATGTAGATGACACACTTACCATCTTAGATTAAAACAATGTCGACGGCTTCATACAACATCCAATAATCAGCAGCCTACCATTCGTTTTACCATGGAAACAGAGAAAGAAACCACTATTCGTCAGTTACAAAGGACTCAGACGGTCTTCTCACTACCAGTGTATATAGGAAACCCACCAATACTGTCCAATACCTGGCCTATGACTCACACCATCCTCAGTCATTTAAGCGTAGTATTGTTAAATGTCTGTATGACCGAGCCAAACAACTTATCATTAGACCATCAATAATGTCCAAAGAAAAGAAACACTTTTCGTCAGTTCTTGTTTCCAACGGATATCCTTGGCCTTCCTCGTTTGTGCAAAATATCACAAAGACAAAAAGACTAACATGCAGTCAAGGAGGAATCCACGTGGGATTTTAAATCTACCGCGGTTTTACCTCATCAAAGGTGTGTCGGAGGTTCTTTGCCGCTGCCTGCAACATCAAGGCGTACGCACATACATACATACATACATTTATTCAAAGCATTTAAACAAAGATAAATACAAAGAATGCTTAAGAAGAGGGAGTTTAAGAAGTTGGCCCTATGTAAAAAACTCTCTAAAGAAAAACCGCAAAAATATTCTATAAATATGAAAAGTATAAAAATCTAATGTTTAAAATTTACATACAAACAGGCAGATAAGAATAAAACTAATAAGAAATAAAAGAAAAATACTACGAGATATTTTATCTGAAAAATGATTCTAAAGAACGCTTAAAACATGCAAGATTTCCAGCCCCGACAACCCACTCAGGTTAGTCGTTCCATTCATTTACAATTCTAACAAAAAATGAATATTTGTAACAATTACAACTAGATGCTTTAAGAGCCAATGTCTGAAATTTTCGAAAATCGGGCGTCACTCACAAAATTTCGGATTTCTTCATATTTTGCCCAAATAATCTCTATAGTGAAGTATTTACAAAAATGACATTAAAAATTGTAACGGCGTTTTAGTTTTTTCGAAAACGGGCAAAGTTTGAAAAACGGCAAATCGGCGGCCTTTCAGTTGTGAAACTGGTGAAAAATTACACATTTTCATCTCGCTCGTACAGAAAAACGCGATGCCATACATAAATAAAATGTGGCCACAACATAAACACGCTCTTGTTCTTCACACTGCTGTTATTTACTTTGGATTAGCAGTTGAAATAAGAATATTTCGGCCGTTAGAAGAAACATGATTTCTTCCATTTTAAAAATTAGCAAATTTGAACCAATTTCAACGCCGTGGAAACCCAATTGGTACGTTGAGTTTGAAAACAAAATTAAGACAGTCTTGAAGCACAACTTCTGCTGTTTACTGTGGTGAAATATTTCTGGCGGCACTTTAAAAGTGCCCCGTCGAGAGACCAAAATGTGAAGGGTAGTTTGACACCAGGAGAACTTGTGACACGAACCTGAGCGCCGACATTACGCACAAAATGTTTATCGCTAAAAATAGTTCCTGAGATAGAGCCTTTTTCAGAATCGTAAAGACTTCAGAAGAACTTCATCTATCCTTTGCTAACTTAAAATGATATCTTTTAAGCAGTTTGTTGGGATACGGAGTAGAGACACGAACATCATGTTGTGCGACCTTACAAATAACAGCGATCAACACTTACCCGCTTTTTCATCAGAAAATTAAACTGACCCGAACCTTGAATTGCGTTTATAATAAAGACAATCCTGAACTCCGATCCATTATATTGCTGAGATCATATCATAGCGTTATTTACTCCAAATTTGTTAAAACAACAGTCGGAAGTTTCAGTTCGGAAGTTTCCCACAATGTGTTGCAAAGAGATTGCGTGACGCGTAGCACGCTGGAATATGGTATCGGTCACGGAAAGAACATTGCCGTGGAAAAGGTTTCAGGTCAGTGTCATTTAAGCCCCATTTACACGAGCAATTTTTCCTTGCCAATTTTTATTGCTTGTGTAGATGATTAACAAGTTTTCCTTTACAATTTTCCGTTGTCAAGGAAAAGCTAGCATGCCAGCTTTTCCTTGACAAGGAAAAATTGTCCACTATTCTCCATCTACACGAGCAATTTTTCCTTGTCAAGGAAAACTTGTCAAGGAAAAATTGCTCATGTAAATGGGACTTTATAAAGTGGGCTGGGCCGGTCCTTTAGTTGTAGAACTTGAGGCTCTAGTGGGGTCCGAGTGCATGCCTTCTATATTGATTTTTGACGTCGGGAGGCTCGAAAGTGCTTTTTACATCATTCAATACAAGATATTTTCGAAAACAAAAGTGAAATTCAAAGATATTTTTTTCTTTTTAGCTACTATTGCACCCGCTTTCCGTTAATAGTTCATCAGAAAATTAAACTAACCCGAACCTTGAATTGCGTTTATGATAAAGCCAATCATGCACTCCATTGTTGTAAATAAATTCCTGCACAGCAAAAGTAGAGAAAAAAAATAGGTCCGCAATGCGTACATGAGTGAGCTTACGATGAAAATTTGCACGGAAATATCTAGAGACGGAATTTGTGATGTCGAAAATGTTACTGTCAAAGATATTAAGCTAAATGAGAAATACACCATAGGCTGTCTGCCTCTGATTTTTATAAAAAATATTGAACAATATAATGTGGTACTGTCACAGGTATGGAAGCACAACTTAAAAAATGGTTCATTGACTGTATAACTGGTGCAAGTGTTCCAAGTCCAAGAGATGTGATAAAAACACATGTCCACCAAGCACCATTGTGGCTTGCAACTTAACGTCTCAAGAGCTTCTGTATTGGAAAAGTATCTTGGTTTGTCGAGGATGATTTTTTGTTTTGTTGGACTGGAAGATCGTTCGTTAATTTGGTATCGTTTTTGTCACGCTATGTCATGTCACTACAAGGACCGAGTTATCATCATTGTCAGATCATCAAAGTTATCATATAAGCAAATTTCTGAAAAAAAAATGTAAATCATATACAACCCTCAGGACCTTGAGAACCATTTCCAGTAAAGGACTGGTGAATACATATTTTGGGTTTTTGAGAAATGACCACTTAATAGAGGAAGTACTGTAACTGTGAACATGAACAAAATTCTAGATCTACCGCACATGGATTTACACAAGGATGGGTGCCTATTTGAAATAGGTGTTTATTTGAAACAGTGTCTGACAAACAAATGTGGTCGGGTTTCACATGTAAGGAGTGGTAAAATCCCATACTGACAGTAAAGATTGACACCATTTTACTCAAGGCAGGCAATGTTATCTTTTAATCAAAATATATAAATTTAAAGACCAATTTAATAAAACTTTTACGCTTGTAGCTATTGTTTCAGAGGTCTGAAACAATAACTAAGTTGTAAATTACAGCTGTAAAAGTTTTATGAAATTGAGCCCTGGTTGGTACTTATAGCATGTAGCTCTTTGCATACAGTATCAGCATTGCCAACAATAACAGTAAAACATTAACATTTATTCTCAAGTTTTTTTGGAATGTAGGTAGCAGTAACAAGTATACAGTGTAGTTAACTTACATTTTAAACTTAGTAACATCAACGTTTTCAAACAATAACTTTTCAACGTTTTAGTGTAACTGCACTTAACCCAGATTTGTGTCTCTAAAGACATTATTTGTTCTCCGAAGAGAATTCATCGTTTCCCGAAGGAAATATTTTGTTCCCAGAAGGGAATTATATGACCCTGAGACAGGGTTATGGATTGTCAGATGTTGTACATGGAGCAATTCGCAATGCTGGACTGCACAAGTCACTCGGCGGCCATCACAGCTGTCTTTAAAACTACATCTCGGTGATTTAGGGAACTTTTTGTTGGCGAAGATTTTGTCTACACCTTCAAAACATCAGAAAAACTCTTCACGTGAAAACAATAGACACATTGCTTGAATGCTGTGCCTGATTACTGGTGCAATATAACACGAAAACATCGTAAATTTCGAGTCTCTTACCTCTCTTTCTCCAACGGCGAAAAAACGTGGTTGCTTCCACGTTCCGTGTTTTTGATATCGAAAATACGTCGTTCGTTATCCGGGATGATCCGGGATCAGTTCGCAGCACTTCGTGTTCAACCTCGCTTATATTCGCGTGTTCGTGCTCTCATCGTTCGTACGGAAATAAACAATATCTCTTCGAGACCAGGCGCCGTGATACCGAAGACAACCCGAAGATTGGACTACCACGGACTTACGGACACTTCGCATGACATAGAGTGAGATTACACTTCATGTAAGCTCACTCAAAAATCGTTCACAGCGAGCGAAAGAAAAGTATGGAATAATCTAGAAAAAAATTCTTGCACAGCCTCAAGGCGGAAAACAAATCATGCATCACACAAGGCTTCTTCAATCTTCTTACAAGAGAAAATAAAACTGTAAAAGTGGTTAGCAATCTTGCATTACATTGGCCCTTCATTTTCTAGCTTTACAAGGGCAACTATCCTCAAAATATTCAAGGAGGGCCATCGATGGCGCTTTTTTCTTCACTGCCGGGCACGGGCACGACGCATTTCTTTTGTAACTACATCCCGGTCGACCTTCCTGTCTGTGGATTGACCAATAGTAAATTTAGCCTCCAGGTAGGCTTTCTGCTTTTCATTGAATTGGTAGCAAGGGCTGTTCCATTTCCTTTAGCGCCCAGCCCGCCTTGAGGCTTTGGCCTTTGTTTGAGCTGCTAACTGAGCTTGAAAGAAAGGAAGAAGTGCAACGCTTTCGCTGAGGAGGGTGGCGTACTGTTGTTTGGCCAGGTTCATTAGGGTGTGCCTCTCCGGTGACCTGGAGCAGGCTTCTAATGACAGATGGCGTTACAGGTCGGACGGCCGTTGAAACACTTTGATGCAGCCCCCGGGAGGTACTAGCCTGCGAGCAAGGCTCTCATTCTTAGGGGTTGGGAGGAAGGGGTTCGGGGGGCCTCCTCCCCTCCCAAACCGCGAACCCGGTCCCGACCCCGAGAGCTTGTTCGCAGGCTAGGGGGGTACTCGGATATGTCTTGGCTGGGTATGTGCCGCCCGGGTCTCCAAATTTAGACCCCGTTTTAGAAATAATTTGCACTCAAAATGTTACCCCATTCTAAAAAATAGGTCAATTTTTAACACTCTGATTCTACAAAAATGATACAGAAAATGATATGCGATCTCGGATGGCAGAGCCTCGAAGCTCGCTGGGCTGTCAGCCGCCTATCCCTGATTGTCCACGGCCTTGTGGACGTTGAAAGTCAGATTCTGGTTAGGAGTACAAGTGGGCATGTAACTAGACAATCCCAAGGTCAACACCACTTCTGGAATATCCTGCCCAGTATTTCATTTAGATTTCGTAGAAATTGCGTAACTTTCAATAGCCCATTTTTTAAAAAAGTTATTTCTTTGTTTGTTCGACTTATACATCAAAATACGACAATTCTGCTTCCACACAAATCAGCAACATAATTGCTTTGATTTCAAACAGAAGATAAAGACGATAAAGTCACGATCTACAATTTCTTTATTCACCATCTTATGAAGCTTTCGTGCGTTCGAAATATTATACCTCGTTCTAGGAAATGTCTCTAAAATGGATACCCGTTCGTTCTAGACCAGGAGTCCCAAAATTACGACCCCGTTAGGCGGCACATACCCGTATAGGTATTTTTGGGAAGTACCCCCTCCCCCACCTCCCCGGGATGCAGCCTTCCTGTGGGTATGAAAATACATTGGATGTTGGACGTTCAGGACTGTTTTCCTTGTCATCGGACGTGGCTGTTGAGACTGTAACTTGCGGTGGAGATGTGACAGAAACAGCTTTAAACCCACCAGCCGAAAACAGAACTGACAGCCAGCTGTAGCTCACATCTGTAATAGTATCACTATTCTCAGATACTTTTGCTTGCTTTTGAGACGTCAATATAAAGTCGTATTGACGTCTCAAAAATCTAGACAAAACTAATTTCGATTTTAAGGCGCGCGTTAATACTGCATTATATTGACGGCGTTGGAAGAAAATATATTCCGTACTGGGCTCCGTCCCCGGGGCTCCGCCGCTTCGCGACTCCGCCCAATACTAGCCGTCAATATAATGCAGTATTGCAATTGACACCTCAAAATCGAAATAAATTAGTTTATAAGAGTATTGAAAACATAACTTCGTAGCAGAATAAAGGCGGTGTGTTATCGCAAAAGAGCCGGCAAGGGGCGTAGTGAAAGGGTGACACCCCCCCCCCCACCCCATAAATGACTTGTATATTTATCTACCAAATATACCTGAAAGACGATTTGAACATTAATTAAAATTGTACCAAAACGAAGGAAACAGACTTTATACATTTATACATTTCCAAAAACGGACGTTACTCCTGTGACTTTTCCACGGCAATTAATGTTCTTTCCTTGACCGATACCATAAGCACGCAGCAAATTCCAGTGTGCTACGCGTCACGCAATCTCTTTGCAACACATTGTGGGAAACTTCCGAACTGTCATATAGCGACTGTTGTTTTAACAAATTTGGAGTAAATAACGCTATGATATGATCTACAAGGCTCAGATATTCCAAACACAGCAATATAATGGATCGGAGTGCAGGATTGTCTTTATTATAAACGCAATTCAAGGTTCGGGTCAGTTTAAAGCGGGTAAGTGTTGATCGCTGTTATTTGTAAGGTCGCACAACATGATCGATGTTCGTGTCTCTACTCCGTATCCCAACAAACTGCTTAAGGATATCATTTTAAGTTAGCAAAGGATAGATAAAGTTCTTCTGAAGTCTTTACGATTCTGAAAAAGGCTCTATCTCAAAGGAACTATTTTTAACCATAAACATTTGATGCGTAGTGGCGGCGCTCAGGTTCGTGTCACAAGTTCTCCTGGTGTCAAACTACCCTTCACATTTTGGTCTCTCGACGGGGCACTTTTAAAGTGCCGCCAGAAATATTTCACCACAGTAAACAGCAGAAGTTGTGCTTCAAGACTGTCTTAATTTTGTTTTCAAACTCAACGTACCAATTGGGTTTCCACGGCGTTGAAATTGGTTCAAATTTGCTAATTTTTAAAATGGAAGAAATCATGTTTCTTCTAACGGCCGAAATATTCTTATTTCAACTGCTAATCCAAAGTAAATAACAGTAGTGTGAAGAACAAGAGCGTGTTTATGTTGTGGCCACATTTTATTTATGTATGGCATCGCGTTTTTCTGTACGAGCGAGATGAAAATGTGTAATTTTTCGCCAGTTCCACAACTGAAAGGCCGCCGATTTGCCGTTTTTTAAACTTTGCCCGTTTTCGTTTTCGAAAAAAATAAAACGCCGTTACAATTTTTTAAGTTATTTTTGAAAATACTTTACTATAGAGATTATTTGGGCAAAATATGATGAAATCCGAAATTTTGTGAGTGACGCCCGATTTTCGAAAATTTCAGACATTGACTCTTAAATTTTAACTTGTAATTATAGTTGCTCCTTGTTCTTTTTTAAGCTAACTGGAAAAAGTCTTGAAATTCGAGATTGTTTAAAGAAAATATACAATTATAACACTCGATCAGAGAAAAATACAATCTTCGTTTCTCCAATGGTGACCATTTTAAAATGGCACAACTTTCCTCGTAGTCCATTTCGCCCCTCTTTTGGCCGAGGGACACTAGTCTCGGCGCTCTCCTTTGGACTTTTTCTAGCGAAACTATGTCCTTTACTAGGAAAGGGCTCCACACTGGAGCAGCATACTCCAGGATCGGCCTTACTAGAGATTTATAAAGCCTATAGTCCTATAGACCGAAGGGTATTGCATTTCAGGTGCAGACGATTTACATGGACTTTCAAAATCTTGATGTACCCAGTACGTCATACAGGTGTATCAAGTGCAAAACACGACGTACTCATGAAGTATTCAATATTTTCTGATATTGAAATAAGCTCACCTTTTCTATTAAGCCACCCCCACCCCACC
Organism: Dendrophyllia cribrosa; assembly: GCA_024195265.1. Classification (NCBI taxonomy): domain Eukaryota; kingdom Metazoa; phylum Cnidaria; class Anthozoa; order Scleractinia; family Dendrophylliidae; genus Dendrophyllia; species Dendrophyllia cribrosa. The sequence continues at coordinate 6,923,293 of JAJLRJ010000008.1, read as the reverse complement.
CCACTTCTTGGGATCTGAAATTAAGTAAGATCCCCCAGCTTAATAGAGCTTTACGGGCCATAGCCTTAGCTCTCAGCCAGGCGGCAGACGGGTTTACCTGTTTGTTATTCATTCCAGCATAGGGCATTCTTCCGTATGTCACCAGTTCTGTCAATAGGATTCCAAAGGACCACACATCGGACTTGATGGAAAACTGGTTCTTAAGGCAGGCCTCTGGTGCAGTCCATTTTATGTGGAATTTTGCTCCTTCATGTGCTTCACAGAAATGTTCAAAGACAAGCGACAAACCAAAATCTGCCACTTTAACAGTGTTGTTGTTTCCGACCAGAATGTTCCTTGCTGCCAAATCTCTATGGACATAGTAGTGCCATTCTAGATAAACCATGCCTTTAGCAATTTGGGCACTCATGTCAATCATCTCATGCTCCTTTAACTTCCGTCCTTCATCACTACGTAGGTACTCAAGTAAACTTCCTTTTGGCATGAGTTCTGTCACAATGTAAATTGGCTCCCCTTGGGAACAAACTGCGTAAAATTGCACCAGATGAGGGTGAATCAATTTCTTCATTAGTTCTGCCTCTTCCAGTAGTACCTTGGGATTCACTGTTTCTGGCTTCAACGTCTTTACAGCAACAGGCGTTGTGTCGTTCCACATACCTTCCCACACTTCTCCAAAGTTGCCCTGCCCAAGACGATTAATAAGTCTGAGTGTGTCGCTTGATATTTCCCAGGCATTCACAGTGTCATGTGATAAACCAACAGTCTGGGGTTTCTCAACCTTAGGAGAGAAACATAATAAAGTATAACATAATATAATATAAAATACCAAAAACGGTGTATCAATCCTCCTTCCTTTTTTCTATTAATCCCCCTCTTTATTACGTCCCTCTTTCCGTTTCCCAATGCATAATGCAGTATATCTGACAGTAGCAACATTTATGAGATAGAGCAGTTTTCAATTGACTGTCGAAAGTAATTACACAATTGCTTTGGTTTTGCATTGCTACGCTTTGTGATTGGCTAAAAAATCTCGCGCCACTTTCTCGACCAATCAGAAGTAAAACCAAAACCAATCGTGACTTGCTCGCACGCGTTTTCCCGCGCTTGGCGCCCGCGACATGTAATTGCTTCGAGCTCTGATTGGTTCATTGGATTGTTTACGACTGCTGTGATTGGTCAGAGTAATTACTTTGGTTTTGGTTTTACGATACTCAATTGAAAACTGCTCTAGTATAACTAACAAATACAAATTCACAGGACGAAATAACGACTTTAAGTGCAAGTAAAGGTTCATTAAAGAAAACTTAAAGAACAATTTCGACTATCTTTAAGTGCACCGTAAATTACTTAAATAAGCCTTTACTTGACAACACTTAAAGCTAGTAATGAACAATTTAAGTTGCCTTTAAGGGTCTTTAAGTTGTTGAAAAGTTGAATTAAAGATAACGTAAAGGTTCTTAAACACATATTAAAGATACTTACTTACTTTAATACATTTAAGAGTATTTACGTCTCAACTTAAAGATTTTCGATACCTTTAAGTAAAATTTAATTTTCTCTTAAAGATTAGTAAATTCATTATTTCGTCCTGTGTTAATCGCGTTCACAGGACGAAATAATGAATTTACTAATCTTTAATGAACCTTTACTTGCACGTTATTTCGTCCTGTGAAAGATTAAAATAGTTTCTTTTTAACCCTTTAACTCCAAAGAATGCCAAAAATCAAAATTCAACAAAAATTTCCAAATTTTGTAAAATACTGAAAAACAAATACCATACGAAAGTAGTCACTGTGCGAAAGATGTTTTATTTGAATGGTTACACCATAGGATTTTGTCCACTGGGTACTATCATGAAACTTCAGCAAGCTTACATGAGACAAAAAGCCCCCAAGACAACAACCGTAACAGTCAGTCGGCAATGACGTACCTCGACACATGGCTTTTTAAGACTGTCACGTAAACCATTTGCATTAGCAGAATAATGCATTACCAGCTCAGATGGTGAGTTAAATTGATTATTGTGGGCGATAAAGATGGTTCCAGCTTCGGATTGGCGAATTTTGTAGTGCTCAACCATGTCACCATTTCTCACGGAAAGAGCATAGCCCCCTCTTTCACTGTCACGCACCAGGAATGCCCCATGCTCATTGGGTGACATCTTCAGTATCCTTTCTGCATTTGGTCGCGTTATACAGCGAAAGTACCAGCTATAAAGCAGCAAATCAAGATTCAATACACGTGAACTTTATAAGTGATTAAAAGTGGAAGCTGTCAAATCTAGACTCTTCCACAGCCCCATACCAATTATTTAAAGAAAAGTTTCGCTCTTATAGTGGAGCTGGGTTGTAGAACAGCCTTTCCCATGATCTACGATCTGCAACGTCTTTAAATGATTTTGAACGTAAACTGCGTCACCAGCGGCGTACCAGCCTATAGGCACGTAGGCCCTGGCCTACAAATTTTTCAGCCCACTTGTGTTACATTTTTAAGAATTGGAAATAAAAAATTCAAATCCTTTTTTTTTTAAATCAAATATTAGGATTTCGGTGCTGTCAAGATACACATAAAATCACCAGAAAGTAAAGGATAAAGCATTTTCAAGGGCCAATGTCGAAAACTTTTCCGGGGAAGTATGCACCCGGACCCTAAAACTCGCTGGAATCGCTTCGAATCGACCCCAAAACAACTCAAGACACAAGTAAACGCACAAAGAAGTTCAGGTGAGCCAGTTTTATTCAAATATCGCTCCTAATTTTACGCTCAAATTTGAAGCGAATTTTCCCCATACAAATCCTTATAATTTCGCTATTACGCAACAGTTACCACGACGTTTAAATTACAACGTGTAAACATCACTTGAGCTTGAGGTACCTGTGTTCTAACAGGTCTGTTTGACGCAAAACCGTTCTAAAATGATTTTAAATTTAACAAAATACGGTAATCAGGATAAAAAATACTCAGTCTGCACAGTCTGCACAGTCTGCACGGTCTGCAGTCTGCAGTCTGGAAGCTTGGTAGCTAACTTGAAAACTTCTTGGTTAATTTAGCCTCCAGGCTCTAAAGTTAATCTATATTTTATAAGTATTATATTGTCTGTAGTTTTTCTTGTTTAGTGTGTTCTTGTAAAATGTATATATCTATTGTTATGAGTAAAATAAAATTGTATTGTATTGTATTGTCTGCAGTCTGCGTTTTAACATGACCGATGTGAAAGTGAGTGCTGGCGTTGGAAATAAATAAGATATAAAATGAAATTATATGGCTATAACTTCACGAGAAATGAAAGTGCATAAGGGGTAGACAGCAGACTTTCGTTGAGGCAAAATATTCGACCGCCGAGTCAAAAATTTCCTCCCCTGTTGAGGTAAAATGCTGGTTGTGAGTTAATTTTTTTGTCTTTGTGGAGGCAAAGGAAAAGTATAAGCTTAAGTGCATTAACACAATACTGTTCCCGTACGTTTAAGCGCTTACACTCGCCAAAAAATAATATTAAAATAGTTGGCGCGTCCAAATAAATAACACAGCGAGTTGGATCTTCATTGAAAGAACATTTTCTAGCGCCATGTAGAACCAGAGATAATTCCAAGCGCGCTCATCCCCCCGGGCATTTGTCGGGCATTTGTCTTTTTCTTTTTTTAAAAAAAAAGTTGCAAATGCCCCACAGTGGGGTCAGCTTATATGTACAAATCCCCACGGTGGGGCATCTGAAAGAGTGCAAATGCCCGACCCATGGGACAAGATCAAAATTTTTATTCATGATGGAAAGACACCGAGGCCACAAATGTTGGCAAACAAGACGTCAACAAAAATTGAAAATTTGCCGTGATATAGATATTATCTTCTGTGGCACTTGAAAGGTAAGGCAATAGGCGGCCTGTTTTGAAAATTGTGTGAAACTTTAATATTTTCACTTAAAAAGTGCAGGACTCAAACGACGTTTATCAACTCAGTTCTTATTTTTTTATATTGGGGGCAATCAGAAAATTAAAAATAAACAACGAAGCATGTACGAATTTTAATATCCAAAAGATAACGTTGTTTTGACAATGCCCCAACCCCAGGCTGACCTATTTTATCAAATGCCCCACCCTTGGGAAGGAAAAGGTATAAAATGCCCGACAAATGCCCGGGGGGGGGGGGGGGGATGAGCGGGCTTGGAATTGACGGAGCCATTATGCTTTACAGTCAAACCGGATGTTTTTTTGCGGGCAACTTTGCAAACTTCCGCGGTAACATTGGTATTTTGATTGACAGTTTGCTTCAAGCAAGTTGGAAGTTGTGCGAGCAAGCACAGGTAGCCCAAGCTATATGTGTCACAGTAACCATTACGAGCGAAATTATAAGGATTTGTATGAGAAAAACGGTCCATTCTAGGAGCTAAAAAAATACGCACAAGATTTCAATAAAAATTGCCTATCTTACTTCGCTTGTGTGTTTCCTTGTCTCCTGTGTGGTTTTTGGGGCGATTTAGAGCGTTTCCAGTGAGTTTTAGTTCCATTGCTTTCTCTCTATATATCTTTTCCCATATATATCCTATATTTCTTAAATTATCAAAATCTTCCGAGGCCATACCCCTGGACCCCTCAGAAAGGCGCGCACATTAGCACTAAATGATCGTTAACGCGCTCATGGTTTCTTCAGGGCGCTAAAAAGAATAAACCCTTTGCGCTGAAAATTATGGGCGGTGAAACGCGCCCCTTGCGTTAAAAAGAATGGGCGGTGAAATACGCCCTTTGCGCTGAAAAGCATGCGCTGAAAACAATAGGCGATGAAACGCGCCCTTTGAGCTGAAAAGAATGGGCGGTGCAGGTGAAACGCGTCCTTTGCGTTGAAAATAATGGGCGGTGAAACGCCCTTTGGGTCGAGCGTGCTCGACAGGGCCCGAGTTCAAAACATGGCGGCAAATAGGTTCGCTGACCGATGCATAGAACGGGTTGCTGCAAGTAACATTTCAGGGTGACTAAGCTGTTTACGAACGCCGTCGATTTCTAAACAATTCACCGGCCCCTGTCATACGGCAAGTAAAATAATGGTTGGCTGCGATTTTTTTTTCTCTGTTTGGATCCAACAATCTTCCCCGTGACTTATGCCCGCATGTTTTTGCTCGCTGTTGTTGCTGTTTTCAGGTATTAAAATATAGACGGCTGCATCACGGTGTTCCTTTGTTTGCTTATCTTATCATTGCTATTTTATTGTAGATATTTATTGTAGATCTAAATCGGAGATAAAGAAAAACCTTTCAAGTCAAAAGATGGACGGCTTCATTTGACGGACGTACGTCACAAGAAAGCAAAGGGCAAATTTGTGATTAGTCCTCGTCTCCTCGATTCGGCGTGAACTTGCATGGCTCTTGAGAATTAATTCTTATTAGAGCCACTGCCACAAACGATAACTCTGAACTTAAGTTTTATACAACTAGACAAGAACTCGATCAAACTAAATGATACACCGATGGAAGCTGTTTCAAGTTGTTCGGCAGCTTTATGTTTTTCATAGAGAAGTTTTTCTTACGAAGAAAGGTACTCTTTTGTCAATTCTGAATTAAATTGTTAGAGTTAAACGAATTTGCCGAGTTACTCGAGCTTTTACAACTTACAGCCTAAAAGCTAAATACCAAAACAATATAAAGCATGTAAGCTTATACTCGACAAAATTGTCAATGCTTTTTGATTCGCGGTAATCAGTTTTTTGCTATTAAAAGTTAAGCTTAATTTCATCGAAGAGAGTTTTTGTAACCTGGCATGTTAACCCATTTAGCTCCAAACGTTTCCGCTGGATAATTTTAACTGTTGAAAACAACTTTTGTAAGCGGATGCTAGGTCGATGCTGGGACTCTCAAATTTTGCGGGCCGCACTGTAAAATACGGACCGGAAAATTGACTAATCATGGCGCGAGTACTAACTGAGAGATAATTCTAATTATAATTCAACGCATTGATACACTGCCCAAATATGGTCAAAAAGTTATCGATATACGCTGTCTACATGACGTATATCCAACGATGGAGTTAATTTCGCATTTTGACAAGAGAATGCAAAAATGACGGACCGGCCTCGATATTTTTTCTTTAAACCGTGCTTTGTTATCAATGTGTTGAATTATAAAACTATTATTGCGCGAAACCGCGCGTGATATCGCCTTATGCCTCCATCGTTGGATATACGTCATGTAGACATAGCGTATATCGATAACTTTTTGACCATATTTGGGCAGTGTATCAATGTGTTGAATTATAATAGTTAATTATTCGCTTATGCCTTTCGTCGAATTTTCCAGAAATTTTTGAATGTATCTAAGAGCGCGTTTTTTTGGGACATATTCTGGTCATTCTAAAAACAGAATACTTCTTTTTTGTTTATTGCACCTATTCCCCTCGTAAAATATGAAAAGAAGTTACTATTTTGACTATGTGTACCTGGAAAAATTTTGGCTTGTGAGAATGTAAACAACATAGTTTTGTTAGCGTATTCTGATTTCAGAATGATTAGAATGGGTCTAGAATATGTCCCAAAAAAAGACGCGCGCTGAATGCGAACCGGAATAAAGGTGGATTTCCACTGTCGCGTTTTTGCCTACGCACGTTAACGTACGTAAAAATTTTTAACGTACGTAAAAATGAAATTTTACGCGCGTAACTACGTGCGTTGACTTTACGTTGTCCAATTTCCAGTGCCGCGTTTTTTTCTAGGTTTTTACGTACGTTATACGCACGTAAAGGCACGTAGCCCTCGCGAGCGTTTTCGGAAAAGTTGAACTGGGTTCAACTTTTTCGCGGATGTCTGCGTTTACGCGGCGATTTAACCAATGGCAATTTCGGATTTTGTCACATGACACCAACTCCATGTAGACGCCATTTTGTTTTATCTGCTTTACATATTCCTGTAGTGCAATCCACAATGCATCGCACACCTCAGGAATTATTCTACTCACGGTTGTATGGCCAAGGCGGTAGCTAAATGATATGGTCTGTAAGGAATCACCAGAAGCTAGAAATCGAAGAGTAACAGCGAGACGTTCACCGGGACTGATTGGCTCACGATACAAGGATTTCTTAGACAGCATCGGTCCCACAAGAGAAAGAAGGTGGTCAAATCTTTCAGGTGTCATCCGGAAGTATTTATAAAATGACTCGTGGTCATTTTCGCGCATTTCTTGCACTAGAGTGTGGTATTCCCCCACTTGAAACCGATTTTGAAATAGCTCTCTGATCCGAAATCTTTTCCGATATTTTTGTCGTCTTTTTCGTCTCTGTCTAAGGTACAACAGGAGAAAGAACCGCTTGTTTATAACGGCGGCCATTACTTTAGCGGCAAATAACCTTTTCGCGCCAAAATTTCAGGATGGCAGGTATTTACGTACGTTTAACGTACGTAAAAGGGAAACGTTTTTTATTATTTTTTACGCAACAGTGGAAATTGGTAACGTAAGTTTTTTTAACGCACGTTTTACGTACGTAAATTTTTACGCGACAGTGGAAATCCACCTTAAGTCACGATAAAAAAGTAACGCAGATGTCACGCTGTTTCTTCCGTATTACAACAATAACACTAACGCAAAATGTTTGCGAGTTCATTGCACTCTCGAGTGGCGGTGAACAAAAATATTTAGCAGGGTGTAAATCGACATCCGTATACTGCTTCTTTAATTTCAGCTGTTAACAAACATGTCACGTCAAACGCACTCTTTAATCTGATTACTACTAGTTTAAATTTAACTGAGCCAATCATAGTGAAGATAAGGTTTGATCTTATGTTTATTTTTTTCTAGTAGGGGAACAGAAGATGAAATTATGTACTGGTCGACAGCGAAAAACAAAGATATTAATTTTACTTTTTAATCAGGTGCAAGTGACAACAAATGCAACAGTATTGACTTAAATGCACAGGCAGCGTTTAAAATTCGTTGCAATACATGTTATTTGATCCTAAATAGTGATGCCTCAGCCTCTGATGTTTAACCGACACAGAATATCAACTTATACATACAGCTGGAAGACTAGTTTTTTTTCATTGGCAATAGCTTTATAAGTTGCTAATCAAAGCATTACGAGACAGTTCTGAAAATACGTTATCAAGATTTCCCAAGAAAGAATAGTAAATAATAGTTCTATAACCGTTAAGGAAACAAATATTGCGAGTTTCCGGGTGATGAACATCAAGATCTGACTTATTAACTTCAAACAGTTCAAATGCAAATGCAAATGGATATTATTTCGCCTTTAGCAATTTTCAATTCCTTTATTATTTACTTACAGTTCCCAAAAACATTCCTTAAAGCAGTGATAAATCAAAGAATCAGCAAATGGCATTTAACAGAATACTGAACAATACGGCTGAGTCATTCCAAGACTTCAATTGAAACCCCTAGTCTTAAGGTCAACCCACAAATCAGCACATTCCAAACCAAATAATTCTGATTTTCAAGTCTTCTTACCGCACTCTCCCACCAGAATTAGCTACCCTTGTACATAAAAAGTAAAAAATTTCATTATCTTACTCTTCAGCTTCCAGTGATCCATGAGGAGCTACATAATTGCTCGGAATGAAACCTTCTCCGCCGGTTTCACGAGAACTAACTCGCCACCAGTACGAGTCGTTGTCCAAATCCTCCTTGTTTACCTCGAGAATTTCACCCTTTTTGATGCTCAGATCTTCCTGTGTTCGAGCATCATAGTCATAAAGAGCGATGTAAAGTGCCTTTCCAACGGTTGGGGTTTGTGGAATCGGAGATGTTGGCGGCTCAGGCATATATCTGTTTGATTGGTCGGTCCCCCTTTCATCTCTGATTTCGGCGTGAATGTCCTTCAAGCTGTTGTCGTGAGCTTCTCCCTTAGGAACGTTGTCTGTTGCGTTCGCTTGGGAATTTTTTCCCATGCAGCACCCCATCGGTGAGAAGGAACTTACGAAGAAGAGTGCTTAAAAGGAGGAATATTATACGCTGCGACCACACAATGATCGCCAAGATCAACAGTTCAATCCAGTTGGTTGCTCCGCAGTACAAAGACAAGTCGCTTTTTTATCTCGTGAATACGAGAAGCGTAAACGTACGAAAGCCGACGAGGGACAAAAATCCATTTCCTTCTTCATTTTCCGATTTCCGACTTCACTTTTTTTTTCCCGATTTCCGACTTCACCGTTTTTTTCCGACTTTCGACTTATAATAATAATAATAATAAGTCACAATAATACCTATCGTGATTGGTGCTCTTGGAAGACCTCTTGGAAGCATATCGAAAGGTGCAAAGACCTGGTTTGGAAAGTCAGATGTACCTGACTTCCTTGGAAGTGTACAAATTTTGGCCATTCTTGGAACTGCGCACTTGTTGCGGAAAGTGTTATGTCTCTGAGCTACGGGGAGTGGCTGAGACATAATCAACATTACCCAGTAGAACATCTGGTAACTGGAGAGAATCGAATAACATAATAATAATAATAATAATAATAATAACTAGTGTATCCAAAAGATAGTAATTGCTGCGGTAAATTTGTTGTAATAATGCTGTTTTATCGCCTCGCTGGTATTACAGAATTTTCTCTTTCGTTTTTTGAGGGGAAGCAAAGCAAATGTAACCGGGATGAATCGACGAAAACTCCAGCTGATAAGACTAATTTTGTTTTGTAATTCACGCATTAAGTTCTTGCAATGTCTGTAGAATATTGTTGAGCAAAGGACGCGTTCACCACGAGGAAGGTGTGAAAATTTAGGTTTAACTTAATTATTGATAATGAATATGTTGCATTACTAGCTAGCCGTATCGTGTTCGCGTCTCCACGCGCTCAGCTCAGGTTTCGCGTCCCCACGCGCTCAGCTCAGTCTCATCGACCGCTGTCGGAGTGATTTCAAAATAAATTTGTCTTTTATTCCGTACAATCTTCTAAAATCTTTGCTATCCAACGGTCCTATCACCATGCCTCACAGTCCTCGCTCAACTCGCCGTAGTCTTCGACACTTCAGTTCCGACTGGCACATGTTGGACCAAAATATTACAAATCTCGCAGCCAACAGCTTGAAGCAGCAAGCGAGGCTATTGTTCGTGGCGCAGTGAATTCTGGCCCAAAATGTGTGCGTGGCGCAGTGAATTCTGGTAAAAAGCGATCAAATCGAGATTTTTCGTAGCTTATATTTTTTTCTCATATATTTCTCTTAAATCCTGATTATGTTGCTGCTCACTCGCTACGCTCGTTCCGCAGCAATAATAATAATAATAACTAGTGTATCCAAAAGATAGTAATTGCTGCGGTAAATTTGTTGTAATAATGCTGTTTTATCGCCTCGCTGGTATTACAGAATTTTCTCTTTCGTTTTTTGAGGGAAAGCAAAGCAAATGTAACCGGGATGAATTGACGAAAACTCCAGCTAATAAGACTAATTTTGTTTTGTAATTCACGCATCAAGTTCTTGCAATGTCTGTAGAATATTGTTGAGCAAAGGACGCGTTCACCACGTGGAAAGTGTGAAAATTTTATAGGTTTAACTTAATTATATTATATTGATAATGAATATGTTGCGTTACTAGCTAGCCGTATCGTATTCGCGTCTCCACGCGCTCAGCTCAGGTTTCGCGTCCCCACGCGCTCAGCTCAGTCTCATCGACCGCTGTCGGAGTGATTTCAAAATAAATTTGTCTTTTATTCCGTACAATCTTCGAAAATCTTTGCTATCCAACGGTCCTATCACCATGCCTCACAGTCCTCGCTCAACTCGCGGTAGTCTTCGACACTTCAGTTCCGATTACGACTGGCACATGTTGGACCAAAATATTACAAATTTCGCAGCCAACAGCTTGAAGCAGCAAGCGAGGCTATTGTTCGTGGCGCAGTGAATTCTGGCCCAAAATGTGTACGTGGCGCAGTGAATTCTGGCCCAAAATGTGTGCGTGGCGCAGTGAATTCTGGCCCAAAATGTGTGCGTGGCGCAGTGAATTCTAGTAAAAAGCGATCAAATCGAGATTTTTCGTAGCTTATATTTTTTTCTCATATATTTCTCTTAAATCCTGATTATGTTGCTGCTCACTCGCTACGCTCGTTCCGCAGCAATAATAATAGAGCAGTTTTCAATTGAGTGTCGAAAGTTATTCAACAATTGCTTTGGTTTTGCATTGCTACGCTTTGTGATTGGCTAAAAAATCTCGCGCCACTTTCTCGACCAATCAGAAGTAAAACCAAAACCAATCGTGACTTGCTCGCACGCGTTTTCCCGCGCTTGGCGCCACCGACATGTAATTGCTTCGAGCTCTCATTGGTTCATTGGATTGTTTACGACTGCTGTGATTGGTCACAGTAATTACTTTGGTTTTACCACACTCAATTGAAAACTGCTCTAATAATAATAATAATAATAATAATAATAGCAAATAAACTGCAAAGGACCGCAAACGATTGGTGTCTTGCAAAGTTTACCTTTTTACGTAGTCAGATCAGCCTTGCAGTTTATCTTGTGCTTATCCAGGGAGCTCACTTCACTATTGTATACGTAGTGGTTTCCTCCGATTTCCGATCTTTGCTTTTCCAGCTGATTCTGCTGATTCGCTTTAATCGAGACCAGTCCTTTGAAGCAGTTTGCGAAATGGACGATCGAGGAGGTAAGCTGATTTTAATGAGAATCTAGGAAGAGGATACTTTGGGTTTGAAAAGAATGTGAAGTTGTAGCAACGTGTGTCGGTAAAGCGAACGTTGTTATTGAAATGCTCTCGCAGCTGGTACAAGCTAAGCCAGTGGGAGATGAAACATGTTTACTTACCGCACATGATCAAGTGATAAAGATCCTGGGATAGGTATTGCATAAACGGATGAACATTACACCAATAGACGTTTGAATTTAAGGTTGTAGTCGGAAGTCGGAATAAAAAAAGGTGAGGTCGGAAAAAAGTCGGAAAAAAGGGAAGTCGGAAATCGGAATAAAAAAGTGAAGTCGGAAGTCGGAAAACAAAGTGAAGTCGGAAGTCGGAAAACAAAGTGAAGTCGGAAATCGGAATACAAAAGTGAAGTCGGGAATGGGATAGTGTCCCCCCTCGGCTTTCGTATAAACAAGATACAGTATACGGTTACAGATATCCTAATTAGTCACTCCGTGTCCCTCAGCTGTAAACGTTTTTATCCGGAGAGGGGGAGGAGGAGGAGGAGGAGGAGGGGGAGGAGGAGGAGGGGGAGGGGGGGGGGGGGGGTACTTCTTTATATAAGCCCGGCGCGCTTATTTCAAATTTGGAATAGGGAAGGGAGCGCTTTTTCCAGGGGGCGCTTATTTAATTATTCAATTACATCGTTAATAATATACATGAAAAAAATACTCGATTCTGATTGGCTAAGAGCAGTGCAGCGGCTCGTGCAATTTGAGCTTTTTGAAAAACTTACTCGTGCAAATTAACCCCAAATTGAACTCGTAACCGTATGATTACCTATACATAACAATAACATGAGTGTTTAGTGTTAATACAAAGTTGTTCATCTAGTAGTTCACAAACTGAAACATGTACTAACTGGCAAATCTGTTCGTACCCTATAATGGTAGTTTACTGTAGATAGGTGAACGTAACGTATTACGTATCAATTTCGAATTCATCCTCATTCTCATTCATGTCAATGATGTGAAAAACTTTAGCGGCATCCTCTTCGTCAAGCTGCGTCAATTTAGAAGAAAATAAACTGGTAGCCTGCGTAGCAGGCGTCGGGGAGAGGGGAACTTCGCGCCCCCATCCCCCTCCCCGTTTACGCCTGCCACACAGCATATTAGCCTGCGTCGATAAAAAAAAAAAAAAAAAAAAAAGAAACTGGTTGTTGTATTGTAATGATGTAGTCACCAATACCAATAATACCAATTATTGTAAAAATACTGCACGCACGAGTGATTAAACATGATCAACACTGTATTCAACCTTTGTTGTTTCAAAAAGGGGGAAGCGTTTACTCGAGGGGGCGCTTATTTCAGAATTTGGCTGATACAAGGGGCGCTTATTCAAAGGGGACGCTTATTCGAGGGGAGGCGCTAATTCAAGGGTTTACGGTATATAAGTATGTGCAGCGCCAAAGGGTATGGTCTCAAATAGGGTAAGGGTTTCAAGAAGCGCGCTGCACAACCCCACCCAAATTTTCTCCTCGCAAAGGCATGAAGCGCCGAAAGCGTGGATTCTCACGCGCGTCTGCTGGCGAATTTAATACGTAATGTATCGTTTTCTCTCTCCAACCAGGTGTATTAATGGGTACCGACCGACTGCAACGACTGGTTATTGTGAGCTTCAGCTGACCACATCTGTGTAATGGGAAACTGTTATAGAGCGTTTTCACTCAGTCCCGTGGGACTCAAATGACAAAGGCCATGGCAGACATGTTAGTGTTCCTAACAAAAGAAGTTAATTAAAATTCTTTTGTACGGGAACACCAATATGGCGGCTATGACGTCAAGTGAAAACGCTCTATAGATTAAATTTGTAGATGTAGATGTACCGGCGACATTATGCTGGGGGGTAGCCTTGCGATGGACTAGCATCCCATCCGGGGGGGGGGGGGGGGGGGGGGGGGGGTAGTTATACTCTCAGTCGCTTCATGCTTCAGAACCGGGGGGCAAATTAATAAAACTTTTACACTTGTAATTTGCAAGTGTAGCTATTGTTTTCAGCCTCTGAAACAATGGTTACGCTTGTATATTACACATGTAACAGTTTTATTAAATTGACCCCGGGTTGAGCTGCACTGTCATTTGTGAGCCATTAGGTTTGTGAAGACTTATCTTACTGCCTTGCTGGCTGAAACAATGGATAATTTTTCGAAGTTAAAGGATTTTCAAAAGCTTGAAACTTAATTACAAAACATCAAGGACAACTAAAATTTACCGTACGTTTTTTCGTATTCACGAGATGGCTCTCAGATCCCTTTCATTGTGATGTTCGCCCTAGGAGCCATTCAATAGGCCATTTCCGAGTTGCCTTTAGCCTCTCTATCAAAGCGAGGCTAGGTGCGAAACCTTTCATATAAAAATGTGTTTCTATTCACATGCAAATAAGTTTTATTTGCATGTGAATGAAAACTCATTTTCATATGAAAGGTTTCACACCTAGCCTCGCTTTGATAAAGAGGCTAAAGGCATCTCGGAAATGGTCTATTGCAGAAGTTTTAAAATTAGCAAGTGTATGAATTACAAGAAAATGCAAATCTGGCAACATAAAGTAAGCTTCTTTTATTCACGAAGTGATATAAAAATAAACTAACAGAAATTTTAAATCTCAAAAGCAGATATTTAATTGTGTGTACAAGTAATATGTACACATATAAGTTGATTAAACAAAGTGTGAAGTTAGCAACAGATCACCATTTAGTTAGCCTGCTAGAGCAGATGCCATTTCCTTTTCACCGAAGCGTGAAACAAAAGCCTAAAAAAGCCATCTGATCTCGCGGGCTACCATTCGGTAATTTAACACAGCTTCACAGAAATCCTTTTTCTAGATGAGGATTATTCATCTAAATTATTTTATATATATCCTCTATGTTTCTATACAAAATCCCAAAATTATTTGCTTAGAATGAATAAAGCAACTATGTAAATACAAAAAAATAGTAATTATACTGTCTTGTTAAATTAAATTTAACTTCTCATATCCCAAGGGAGCTCAAAATGAAATTCCTCCTTGCAATATTAGTGCACTGTAAGACAGAGTTTGGAGAGAATAACAAAAATCACCAACATGGGGAGAAACCAGAAAATTCTTTGGCTCTGCAGTTGCCATAAAAATGTCGAGGACATGTATCACTCAACAAATGTTGAAAAATGATTGTTGCAACTTGTTGAATGAGTTAAGAAGATGCATTCAATATTTTAAAATAATCGGCTGTCATTGTTGAAGGGTACAGAGTCTGTCTCTATTTTCGTTCAACATTCAACGCGGCATGATACACTATTCAACATTAATTGTTGAAAAGCAGTTGCAACATCTGTTAACAAATGTTGAACTGGCATCATAGGCTTTACTCCCGGGGCTTTACTCAACCAACTGACTGACAATGGATAGCAATGGATGATGACCCGTTGTTCTCTCTTGTGTTTGAAAGACTTTGGTCTCCCAAGAAGAGGTATTAATCTTTTTGACAGACTGCCAAGTTCTCAAAAGCAGCATTAAACAAAATTTATGAAAATCAGTAATTAAAAGAGAATTTGTATTTTGAGCCTGGGACTGAAAAGGTAATTAAATTAACTCTGTAACTCAGTGAGACATGAATGTGTTTTACTGGACAGTGTGGAGAGGCATTTAGCATTTAGCCTGCTCATGTCTCAAGAAACATTAACCAAGCAATATGCAACTAAGGTAAGTATAATATGCATACAGACCATAATTAATTATCGTAAATAACTTGGTAAAACCCAAGCCAGAGAAAACAGTTTAAATTAATGGCTCCACTACACCCTCTCCCATCAAACATTCTGGCAAAATCACAGTGAAGTAGACTAGTTATAGGGTGGGGAGCTTGAAGTAAGAAGGCACTGCAGGTGGGAGGATCAGGCTGCCAAGGGTGAAAATGTTCATTATTAATAGTAATTATTTTTTCTTTTGAACAAAAGTGTGTGGAAGGGGAGGTGGGGGAAACCTGAGAGCTTCCCTTACATCCATCACTAGTGACCTAATGACATCCAAGATAGTGAGAAATGTTAACATATCCAAGGTCTACTTCTGATTGGATCCTTAGTTTCAATTTAACTTTTAATAACTGCTCTATTCTCGTGGTGTTACACTGTACCAGCATAGAACCTTAGTTTGTGGTTGTGTTAATAAACACTTTCACTTCCAGAGTCAAAATCGAGACATGTAGTGTGGTTCTAACTTTTGAGTCTGTTAAAGAAATCCTATGGTGTGACCATTCAAATATAATCTCTTCAGCTGTACTTTTGCATGGTACCATTTGTTTTTCAATATTTTACAAAATTAAATATTAGGCATTTTTCTTGAATTTTGATTTTTGGCTCTCTTGGGGGTTAAAGAGTTAAAGTGGTGCTAAAAATGTTTATTATTCTCTCTGGCCATCTAACCCCTAACAGCTTGCTAAAATCCAAAATATATTAGAACCAGCACTTAAACTTAAGTTAATTTGGTCTTTACATTGTGTGGTTCTTGAAAATATCCATACAAGTTTCATCCATGAAAGGCCAGTTATTGGAAATTTCTAGACGGTGGGGGGAGGGTCTAAAAAAGGAAAGGATGAAGCTAAATTGGGATTTTCAGAGGGGTGGGGGTGGAGTGCAAACCCATACACCTTCCATAGAAGAGGTAGGGATATTTTCTGGAACAAGACATTCTGACATCAACATCTAATAATGGTAAGCTGGCTAGCATTGATTTGAACAGCAAATGTTCTAAACAATGGCTAAGGAAACATTATGTTCAAAGCATCTGTGAATTAATTTATATGATTATAATATCATCAATCTTCTACAAACAATTTCAGAGAAGTTCTTGCCTTATTGAAGTACTTTAATTTCTTATTAAAAAGTTGGTGTGAGCTACAGAAATACACTGCAAAAGTTATAAAAAATGCTCACACAGTTGTTTATTCAGTGTCTCAAAGACTACACAAAAACTGAGTATGAGTATGAGTATTAGTGCTACACCCCCTCCCCCTCCTGCCGAATGGCCGGGATGCTAGTCCATTACAGGATTTTGTTTCAACTCCAAAATAAGTTTCTGTGGTGTAAATTGAAGATCAACTCTGTGTTCTTTAGAATATTAAAACCATTTCAAGACTTTGTTAATTTCGCTGTCCAAACTAAACGTTTAGAATAACTTTAAGTCACTGGTTACTTTTTCATGAAATTTGAGCTACATTGACTTAGAATAACACATTGAAATGACATTGACAATGAACTTAAACAATCACTGGTCTAAAGTGATTTTGACTAAAATAAAAGAAAAAATGCATAAAGTTTAAAATGTTAATGCAAGCTGCATTTTTAACTCTGAATATAATATGTAAACTAAATTCATCAGTCCTATATTAATAAAAAAAGGTCGTGTTAAGTCTCAAATTACATCATTGTAAACAAACAAACAAAAAACAAACATGGCAATAATAACTATTATAATCTATTACAACTAATTATTACTTTTTAAAAAAAGCTGAATGGTGTTACGAGCTTGCAACTAAAATTTAACATTTATTTATATAATTATTTTTAATAATTATGTTTTAAGTAAAAATGTTCTATTTACAATAACTTGATGGCTAAAACGTAATATCCCTTTAAACTAACAAAAT
Source organism: Dendrophyllia cribrosa (assembly GCA_024195265.1). Taxonomy (NCBI): domain Eukaryota; kingdom Metazoa; phylum Cnidaria; class Anthozoa; order Scleractinia; family Dendrophylliidae; genus Dendrophyllia; species Dendrophyllia cribrosa. The sequence goes on along the minus strand of JAJLRJ010000008.1, from coordinate 6,906,055 downwards.
TACATGGAATTTAATGAATTGGCCGAAAAAATCTGAGCCTAATAATTTTTGAATGATCAATGTTCTTGCAGTCAATTGAAGCCCAATTCCTGATGCATGTTTTAAATAAAATTAATACCTGCTGCATGGTATAAATCTGGTTGCAGTAGAATTTTCAAAAGGGGTCTGAATAGTCAGCAATGAGCATTAATCAGTTTGTGGACTTGATGTCACAAGGTACAGCAAATTAATGTCTACTCTATTATGCAAGAACTTGTGAAAGTGCCCAGTGAGAACATGCAAGAACATTGATTGAATAACTAGGATGAGCATGTAACTGTCTCTGGGGAATCACTCAACAACTAACCCTCAGAATTTTGTTGTTTGAACCATTAAGTACATACTTGTATTAAACCCTCCTAAGGGCCAATATTTGTTTTGTGTATTTCATCTAGTATTCCCTTCATTGATAAAAGAAAGGGATATTTTTTTTTAATTACATGTAGACTACTGATAATTATTTCCTAGCAAAATGTCTGATTGTCGTTGATACAGGACAAAATGGGTTTAAGATACACTACATTTAACATGCAGAAAATAGGTCACCTTGAATTTTGCAAACTAAGAACTCTATTTTGCCAATTCTTTATACTGCTTTCCATCCAACTGATAAAAGTCTTCTAACTGCCATGTAAGAGTTTCAAATGTGGGTCGTTCAAGAGGTTCATTTTTCCAGCATGCCAGCATAGTCTCATACAGCTTGTCAGGGCAAAGGGTTGGTTTTTGCATTCTGTAGCCTCGTTCAACCTCTTCAACAACCTTCAATTACATTGATACAGGACAAAATAAGTTTACGATACACTACATAAACATGCAGGAAATAGGTCACCTTCACAAACTAAGAACTCTTTTTCTCCAATTCTTTATACTCCTTTCCGTCCAACTGATAAAAGTCTTCCAGCTGCCATGTTAGAGTTTCAAATGTGGGTCGTTCAAGAGGTTCATTTTTCCAGCATGCCATCATAATCAGATACAGCATCGCAGGACATTTTTGTGGTTTTGGCATTCTGTAGCCACTTTCAACCTCTTCAACAACCTAAGCCACAAATTCTATCTGTAAGTATTCAACCTTTTTTTATGTCACAGACATAGCCAGCTTTATAGCAAAAAATGTTATCCATATATGCTTTATAATAATTGAACTGAGTAAAAAGAAAATTCCTATCTTGTTAATATACTACCAGTAAAAAGAAAAACAGAGGGAGAAAAAAAAATAACATGTCACAATAGAGATGCAATCTTATTTGGTCTCAGAAAGAACATTTGTCAATCCATTAGCAACCCTCAAAGTTAAATTTTTTCTTCAGTAGCCAAAATATATTAATGTTAATAAATGCAAAGTTAATCATTAATAATAGCAAATTAATTGTCATTAGTTAATTCAGGGCCATAACTAAGCATTGCATTAACTTGGTTAACAGTCCATGCAGTCAGTAGTTTAGAACTTCAATGTTGTTAATTATTTCAAAGAGAAAAGATATATCGGCATCCTATTTACAGCACTGATATATAAATCAATAAAATTAATAAAATATATAACACTAATTAATAATTTTTTGCATAACTGGAATACAAAATTAATAATTTTACCAGCAATTAATTTATCAAACAACTTAATTTACATAGCAACTGTCTCAGGGAAAATAATTCGGAACATCACCCAACATCAGCGGCAATGTTCTCTACAATAAAATCTTTCAAGAAAGTATGCCACTGTGACAAACATTTCACTATAACTAGCAGTAATCACAGATTATGGAGACGCATTCGAAGGAATTTCTGGCGGAAATGAGCCCCTGAAAAATACCAATAGGGGCGGCCATTTGGAAGACCGGCCACCAAAAAATCTCAAATTTTACTGCACACAAACCACAGGACAACCAACACGAAATTAGGAACGCGATTATAGTGATAATGATTAGAAAAAAGATAATCTGAAAGCTAAAATGGTGAAAAAAGACTCGGAGCATTCGAGCCGGACTTTACAACATGTGTGTAACGCTTTCTGCCAGTAGACAATACACAGATTACGGCATAAGAAATGAACGGTGAATAAACCAGCAAAGTGCCGAGCACGTGAAAATTTCACAAGTCAAAATGTTTTCATGAAAAGTTTCCCCGCAAACTTGTCTTGAGCCAAACAGCAAAATGTCGCTCATACACCAACTTAAGCTTAATTAGCATTTTTTCGGTTTATTTTTATTTGCAGGTTATTTTTTGTTTTTTGTTTTTTTTTTAAAAAAAAAATGAGCATTGAAGGTAGAAAAAAATGATTCTTTATGATGTTTTGTTTCGCGTATGTGTAAAATTTATTTATGGTCGATAACCAAACGGTCTCATGTTACAACAGTGGGGTTTCTTCGTTCCAATATACAAATTGAGCCTTATAAACAAATTAACACGAAGAGTCCCGTGTCCGATTTCTCTCTGGAAGATAATTATGTTCATATTTGTCAGATTCTCAAGAATCGATTGCGTGCATTCTGTGCAATTTGTCATGTTCAGTCAAGCAGAACGAAGCTGCAAGTAATATGTTCGTTGCTATTTTTATTTTGTAATCCCTTTTCCTAGCAGTTCAAATTTGTTAGCTTTTGAATGGCAAAATCTATCACATGTAATGGGATGAAAGTTTTAGTGTTAATCAATCCATTCATTTTCCGTTTTTAACGTGAAAATTTCCCGGGTGCTCGCCTCGCCACTGGTCACCAAGTTGGCAACTTGTTTTCAAATCTGGTTGCCAGTGCCGAACTTTTAGGCGCCATGGCGCCTAAACTGGTCGCAACTTGGAGGGTTGATTAGTACTACATATTAATCTCCTATTCAAGGAATGTAAACCCACACATGTATGCACTGCATACCTATTTTTAAAATTGAGAAAGATTTATTAGGCAAAAGGCTATTCCACTATAGTTACTGGTCAGTTATTGGTCTAAAAGAATTTTGGGGACAAAATTTATAACTTATTAAACTTGTTGGCGAAAAAAATAAGGTTAAGATGTTCAAAGCAGCTGGGCCAAATCGTGTTCACAGCCGGTCAATTTGCCGGATGCCTGGCCCTTAATGAAACCTGACTGAGTACATCATGTGCTTGACACTGTCTTGATACGCCTGTATAATGTACTGGGTACATCTACAAATGTAGATTTTGAAAGTCCAAGTTAAGTCGTTGGCACCTGAAATGCAAACCCCTTTGGTGTATGGGACCACTGTAACTTGAGAGACTGGTGTCTACTAGTTATCAGTCTGCCTTTTTGTTGTTTTGCCTTTCATTTGTCTGCCATCTTGTTTTTATTGTGTGGCAAGAAAAATATGAGTTGAATTCAAGATTTGTGAAAAACATGTCATTGCAGAAGCCAAGGTATAATGCTGAGGAAGCTTTGTAAAGAATTTGGAATGATTCTGGAGACGAAGAAGAATTGTGCGGTGCATCGAAAGTGAGTTTGAAGCGTATCCACTGAGTGAAGACGAAAGGAAAATAAGTCTTGGCGCAGGGCGTTACATTGGGGTTGGCAGTGAAGGGGTTAATATAAAATTAATAAATCTCATTAAATTTTCTGATATTGAAATAAACTCACCTTTTCTATTAAGCCAATCCCACCCCCACCCCCACCGCCACCCCCATCCCCACCACCACCTCCCTTCTTGAGACCTGAAATCAAGTATGATCCCCCCCCCCCCCAGCTTAATAGAGCTTTTACAGGCCATAGCTGTAGCTCTCAGCCACGGGGAAGACAGGTGCTCTTACCTGTTTGTTATTCATTCCTGCATAGGGCACCCTGCCGTACGTCACCAGTTCTGTCAATAGGATTCCAAAGGACCACACATCGGACTTGATGGAAAACTGGTTCTTAAGGCAGGCCTCTGGTGCTGTCCATTTTATGGGGAATTTTGCTCCTTCATGTGCTTCATAGAAATCTTCAACAGCACGCGACAAACCAAAATCTGCCACTTTAACAGTGTTGTTGTTTCCGACAAGAATGTTCCTTGCTGCCAAATCTCTATGGACATAGTTGTGCTTTTCTAGAAAAGCCATGCCTGCAGCAATTTGGGCACTCATATCAATGAGCTCATGCTCCTTTAACTTCCGCCCTTCATCACTACGAAGGTGCTCAAGTAAACTTCCTTTTGGCATGAGTTCTGTCACAATGTAAATTGGCTCCTCTTGGGAACAAACTGCATAAAGTTGCACCAGTTTGGGGTGAATCAACTTCTTCATGAGCTCTGCCTCTTCCAGGAATGCCTTGGGATTCATTGTTTCTGGCTTCAATGTCTTTACAGCAACAGGAGTTGTGTCATTCCACATGCCTTCCCACACTTCTCCAAAGTTGCCCTGCCCAAGACGCTTGATAAGTCTGAGAGTGTCTCGTGATATTTCCCAGGCATCCACAGTGTCATGTGATAAACCAACAGTCTGGGGTTTCTCAACCTTAGGAGAGAAACATAGTAAAGTATAATATTATTTAAAGTACCACAAAAATGATCTATCAACCCTTCTTCCTTTCTCTATTAAGCCCCCAATTAATATGTGCTCTTTTCCATTTTCCAATGCATCATGTAGTTTGCAGTATATCTGGCAATAATCACATTTAATATGAGACAGTATAACTAACAAATACAAAGAATAAAATAGTTTATTTTTAACCCTTTGCCCCCCAAGAATGCCAAAAATCAAAATTAAAAAAAAAATTCCAATTTTTTTTTTTTTGGCAAAATACTGAAAAACAAATACTAAGATACAAAAGAAGATTTGAAAGGTTACACCATAGGATTTTGTCCACAGACTCAAACAGTAAGTAAGAGCTACATTACATGCATAAAATCCTTTTGAATGTGCTAAACTCTTTCTAACATAGACATATTAACTACGTTCTTTTTACTTGCTGGTGATATGCTTTTTTTTTCAAACACAAAGATCGACAGCTTTTAGATTGCAGATATGTTGTCAGTGGTTCCAATTTTTCTTTGGTTTGAAAACAGTTTGACTTTTGATTTCCTTTGTCTCAGATATGATTACTATGATGGCAATGAAACTGAGAGAAAGAAAATCAAAATTAAACTGGTTTGAAAATTTTTAAACCAAAGTAAAATTGAAACCACAACATACACCTAATTGCAATAACGTTGTCATATAAAAATGAAAAAAGGCCAATAGGAATTAATTAGACATACAAAATACATTCTCGCCAGATTTTAATAATTCTCAAAGCATGCACAAGAACTATGTTTAAGAACAGGTTTTTTGTACTTTTCCTTTATCGTAGTGCAACTGTGCACAATAATATTGTTACAGTTATTCTCAGAGAATGACATCAACGGGGTAGCAAGATATTTCCAACAAGGACGGTTACCATAAATTATCATTTCAACTTTTTTCTATGACAACATTATTGCAATTAGGTGTATACATTGGGTATCATAATATATTTCATAATTTGGAACAAAAGGGCAATGCATGCTACTTAAGGCCGAAAATGCATAAAAGCGATAGATAATCCAGAATGACATTTGGACTATCGATAGAATATCACCTGGACTATCACCAGTCACTTGTGGATAAATTCATGGAACTTCAACAAGCTTACACAAGGCCACAAACCTCCAAGACAACAACTTAACAGTCAATCGGCAACGACATACCTTGACACATGGTTTTTTAAGACTGTCGCATAAACCATCTGCATTAGTAGAATAATGCACTACCAGCTCAGAAAGTGAGTTAAATTGATTATTGTGGGCGATAAAGATGGTTCCAGCTTCAGATTGGCGAATTTTGTAGTGCTTAACCATGTCACCATCTCTCATGGAAAGAGCATAGCCCCCTTTGTCACTGTCACGCACCAAGAATGCCCCATGGTCATTGGGTGCCATCTTCAGTATCTTTTCTGCCTCTGGTCGCTTTATATCACCAAAGTACCAGCTATAAAGAAGCAAATCAAATTCAATACAGTGAACTTTATAAGTGATTGAAAGTGGAACCTGTCAGATCTAGACTATTGTAAGGTGGGGTAGTAAATAAAGGAGGAGGAGTGAACAGGGTTTTCATTAAGAATTGTAGTAGCAGGAGAATAGTGTAAAGTAACAGGAGAATATTATGAAAGAGTGAAGATAGCTACATATTGCCATTGAAATTTAGCCGGAGAATTCTGTGTAGTAGGCGGAGAATTCTCCGATCTCCGATGCCTAATGAACACCCTGAGTGAATAGGAGGGGGGGGGGGGGCGGGGGGGGGTGAATAAGGGAAAAGGGGTAAATAAGGGGGTGGTGAATAAGGGGGGTAAATAAAGGAGTGAATAAGGGGGGAGTGAATAAAGGGGGGGGATGAATAATGTGGGAGTGAATAAGTGGGGGAGTAAATACTGGATAAGGGGGGGGGGAGTGAATAAGGGGAGAGTGAATACTGAATAAGGGGAGAGTGAATACTGAATAAGGGGAGAGTGAATACTGAATAAGGGGAGAGTGAATACTGAATAAGGGGAGAGTGAATACTGAATAAGTGGGGAGTGAATACTGATTGGGGGGAGTGAATACTGAATAAGGGGGAGTGAATACTGAATAAGGGGAGAGTGAATACTGAATAAGGGGAGAGTGAATACTGAATAAGGGGAGAGTGAATACTGAATAAGGGGAGAGTGAATACTGAATAAGTGGGGAGTGAATACTGATTGGGGGGAGTGAATACTGAATAAGGGGAGAGTGAATACTGAATAAGGGGAGAGTGAATACTGAATAAGGGGAGAGTGAATACTGAATGAGGGGAGAGTGAATACTGAATAAGGGGAGAGTGAATACTGAATAAGGGAGGAGTGAATACTGAATAAGGGGAGAGTGAATACTGAATAAGGGGAGAGTGAATACTGAATAAGGGGAGAGTGAATACTGAATAAGGGGAGAGTGAATACTGAATAAGGGGAGAGTGAATACTGAATAAGGGGAGAGTGAATACTGAATAAGGGGAGAGTGAATACTGAATAAGGGGAGAGTGAATACTGAATAAGGGGAGAGTGAATACTGAATAAGGGGAGAGTGAATACTGAATAAGGGGAGAGTGAATACTGAATAAGGGGAGAGTGAATACTGAATAAGGGAGGAGTGAATACTGAATAAGGGAGGAGTAAACACTGAATAAGGGGAGAGTGAATACTGAATAAGTGGGGAGTGAATACTGAATAAGGGGGAGTGAATACTGAATAAGGGAGGAGTAAACACTGAATAAGGGGAGAGTGAATACTGAATAAGGGGAGAGTGAATACTGAATAAGGGGAGAGTGAATACTGAATAAGGGGAGAGTGAATACTGAATAAGGGAGGAGTGAATACTGAATAAGGGAGGAGTGAATACTGAATAAGGGGAGAGTGAATACTGAATAAGGGGGAGTGAATACTGAATAAGGGAGGAGTGAATACTGAATAAGGGGAGAGTGAATACTGAATAAGGGAGGAGTGAATACTGAATAAGGGGAGAGTGAATACTGAATAAGTGGGGAGTGAATACTGAATAAGGGAGGAGTAAACACTGAATAAGGGGAGAGTGAATACTGAATAAGGGGAGAGTGAATACTGAATAAGGGGAGAGTGAATACTGAATAAGGGGAGAGTGAATACTGAATAAGGGAGGAGTGAATACTGAATAAGGGAGGAGTGAATACTGAATAAGGGGAGAGTGAATACTGAATAAGGGAGGAGTGAATACTGAATAAGGGGAGAGTGAATACTAAATAAGGGGAGAGTGAATACTGAATAAGGGGAGAGTGAATACTGAATAAGGGGAGAGTGAATACTGAATAAGGGGAGAGTGAATACTGAATAAGGGGAGAGTGAATACTGAATAAGGGGAGAGTGAATACTGAATAAGGGGAGAGTGAATACTAAATAAGGTGAGAGTGAATACTGAATAAGGGAGGAGTGAATACTGAATAAGGGGAGAGTGAATACTGAATAAGGGGAGAGTGAATACTGAATAAGGGGAGAGTGAATACTGAATAAGGGAGGAGTGAATACTGAATAAGGGGAGAGTGAATACTGAATAAGGGGAGAGTGAATACTGAATAAGGGAGGAGTGAATACTGAATAAGGGAAGAGTGAATACTGAATAAGGGGAGAGTGAATACTGAATAAGGGGAGAGTGAATACTGAATAAGGGGAGAGTGAATACTGAATAAGGGAGGAGTGAATACTGAATAAGGGAGGAGTGAATACTGAATAAGGGGAGAGTGAATACTGAATAAGGGGAGAGTGAATACTGAATAAGGGAGGAGTGAATACTGAATAAGGGAAGAGTGAATACTGAATAAGGGAAGAGTGAATACTGAATAAGGGGAGAGTGAATACTGAATAAGGGGAGAGTGAATACTGAATAAGGGGAGAGTGAATACTGAATAAGGGGAGAGTGAATACTGAATAAGGGAGGAGTGAATACTGAATAAGGGAGGAGTAAACACTGAATAAGGGGAGAGTGAATACTGAATAAGGGGAGAGTGAATACTGAATAAGGGGAGAGTGAATACTGAATAAGGGGAGAGTGAATACTGAATAAGGGAGGAGTGAATACTGAATAAGGGGAGAGTGAATACTGAATAAGGGGAGAGTGAATACTGAATAAGGGGAGAGTGAATACTGAATAAGGGAAGAGTGAATACTCAATAAGGGGAGAGTGAATACTGAATAAGGGGAGAGTGAATACTGAATAAGGGAAGAGTGAATACTGAATAAGGGGGAGTGAATACTGAATAAGGGAGGAGTGAATACTGAATAAGGGGAGAGTGAATACTGAATAAGGGGAGAGTGAATACTGAATAAGGGGAGAGTGAATACTGAATAAGGGAGGAGTGAATACTGAATAAGGGGAGAGTGAATACTGAATAAGGGGAGAGTGAATACTGAATAAGGGGAGAGTGAATACTGAATAAGGGAAGAGTGAATACTCAATAAGGGGAGAGTGAATACTGAATAAGGGGAGAGTGAATACTGAATAAGGGAAGAGTGAATACTGAATAAGGGGGAGTGAATACTGAATAAGGGAGGAGTGAATACTGAATAAGGGGAGAGTGAATACTGAATAAGTGGGGAGTGAATACTGATTGGGGGGAGTGGATACTGAATAAGGGGGAGTGAATACTGAATAAGGGAGGAGTAAACACTGAACTGAATAAGGGGAGAGTGAATACTGAATAAGTGGGGAGTGAATACTGATTGGGGGGAGTGAATACTGAATAAGGGAGGAGTAAACACTCAATAAGGGAGGTAAATAAGTAGGGGAGTAAATACTGAATAAGCGAGAGAATGAATAAGGGGGGAGTGAATAAGTAGGGGAGTAAAATATTGAATAAGGGAGGGAGTTATTAGCCAGGACGGAGTGAATACTGAATAAGGGGGGAGTGAATAGGTATGGGAGTAAATACTGAATAAAGGGGGAGGGGTGAATAAGTAGGGGAGTAAATACTGAATAGGGGGGAGTGAATAAATAAGGGAGTAAAATACTGAATAAGGGAGGTAGTGAATAAGGGGGGGGGGGGAGTGAATCTGAATAAGGGGGAGTGAATAAGTAGGGGAGTAAATACTGAATGGGGGGGGGAGTGAAAATGTTATATGACCACCTGAGGCTAAGAAAATATTGGGGAGCATGTGTATATTGCATGCTGTTAAATGTTTGGATGTTTTGAATTTTTGGAGTCTACCCTTTGAAGGCCAACTTTACCAGGTCACCTAGTGGGTAGCAATGAATGATATTTTTAACCCACACAGCTGTCTCGCATGCAGTCTTTTTTATTGTTTTGTCTGATCTTGGTAGATCAATTTTTCATCAATTTCATGTCTTAAAAGAATATAAAAAAAAAACAAAAGAAATAAATAAAACAAAGGAAATTAATTATTCAGCCCTGAACCACAATGTGATTTCTTTTGTTTTATTCCCCTAAGCCTTGGAGCCAAATATGAATAAATATTTTAATATATCAAACTTGACCTATTCCCTGTATTGGGCATGTTTCATGCAGTGCCATAATATTAGCATGAGACGACGCATGAGACTAATGTCTAAGCAATGGTTGCTAACATTCCATTCCGATGATGTCATGACCTCCAGATCTCCATGTTTCCAATAATATTATTATCAATGCAAACAAGAGGCTACACTGGTAGCCTATACTCGTGCGCTTGCGTAAGAAAGTTCTATTGGTTTATTTTAAATGGGTCATGGCGCACCCCTTCCCCCTCAACAAATTTTGCGCGACACACTAAAGAACATGCTAAGACACGTTTTCTGTACTCGCTTTGAATATTTAATTTATTGATTCCCAATCAAATACACAATCGTCTTTTATTTCCCAAACCGTGACTTCTTTCCGTTACATTTGAAAAGACTACTTTTAAAAGCAATGAAATCAGTAAACGACCGGGCTATTTTTTCAATTTTAGCAAACCTCAAAAACAGAATTACGCGACTGTCAGTTAGAGTGCTCAAATTCTTGGTCTAGAATAACTCAGTACAACTAATTTTCGAATAAATTACACCAGTTGTGTATCGAAAATTGCCCGAGAAACTGATTTGGAAATGAAAATTTCAAAACATACACAGACATCTTTGCATAAAAAAGGCAACACGTGTGAAGTTAGAACTATAAAATAAAGTTTTGTTTGTATAATATCAGATATCATTACGACTGAATTTGAGCATGTTTTATAAACATTTCTCCAAAACTAACGAGAACACAAAGAAAAAGTGAATCACAAATTGATGTCAACATATATTCTCACCGATAAATGTAATTTCGTTTACAGTAGAGTTCCTCGGCTGTTTGGAAATTCTTTAAAACTCCGCTTCTTCGGACGTTTTGATTGCCCCGCACTGATAAAAACGTATGAAGTTCCTCAAAGCAAGATTTAGTCACTTAAAGCTCTCCCTTTTCTCCACTATAGCGGCTTTTGAGCATTCGTTAAAGCTTTCTCTTTCCATTTTGAATATTTTAAATGTGAGTTATTACTCCTATAACACAAAAAACCAAGCACATGCCGAGCGCAGCAACAATTTTTGTAGAATTTGTAGGTGACCCAACAACCCGGTTACTAAAATATGCGTGCATACATTTGCATGCAAAATCGTGACAAAAAAATTATTATTATAATAGAAAAAGAAAAACGAAGGGCATTTTTTAACTCATTGCACTTTGCGCATGAGTAATAACATGTACAGTGTGCAAAGAAAGCTCTCCGTCTGAGTATTATTACTGAACCGAAAGCCATTTTCAAACCGGTCTGTCAAGGTCTATGGTTAATTATTCAAAATGATGCCCAAATGAAGGATCAATTGATTGATCGAAAAATTCTGAAATATTTTCGTCTGTGTAAACAGGATACCCATGAAGCCACAGGAACACCACTAGATTACAATGCACATGCAGTCTCCTTCATCAAACACGAAGGAGATTATTTCAAAGAAAGCTAGTTGTCTTAATTATGCTCCTTCGAAAAGGAACAGAAAGCGTTTTAGTATGAACTACAGTGAGAAAATCTATTTTTAATGTTACAGTGGAATCCCGAATTTTTCGAATACTCGATTTTTCGAAACTCCCGATTATTCAAACCAAAACTTGTTTCCCTTGCATTTGATTTCAGTCAATACCACCTTCGATTTTTCGAACCTCCCAATTTTTCGCACCAATTTCCATTTCTCTTGGAGGTTTGAAAAATCGGGATTCCACTGTATACTCATTGTCACAAACTGACTAACAAGCACTATTTTTATAAATTTATTTATTGTCGTTGTTGTATTGCTTTCAAGTAAATCTATAAAATGAAAAGTTGTCAGAAACGAAACTTTGTTTGGTTTGAAACCTTTGTTTAAAACAGGAAGTTGATACGGAACACTTGATTCCTTTAACAGTAATTATATTTGCATAATTATATTTACAAAGTTTCTGATGTGTGAAAGGCATTTGGATGGCTATTAATGATGAACACTTAATAATTGCACCAGTATGTTAATTTAGTATGTTACCAACTTTAAATTAATTTTAATAAAACCTCACCAAATGACAAATAATGTACTTTTATTACCAATTAAAGGATTAGTTAATTTAAAAATCATAAAACTGGAAATACTTTTGGACTAGTGAGGAAGACCTTCAGGCTAGTATGCCTAGTTGCAGTTTGCCTGGAGGGAAAGCTGAAAAATTGATTTTATTTGCTCCCTGAAATAAGTTTCAAGCAACTGGATGCATGAACTGCTCCATGTAGAATTACACCACCATTGCAGCATTTTTGTACTCGCCCCTTAGATGTTAACCTTGTTGTGCGGGGCCCATGGAAGACCGAAATTTTCTCAAGGAAGTGATCAGCTCATTAGTTATGTGAATTATTTTGCTTCACAGTGTAAACATCCCTTCAGTTGTAATGAGCAGTACATGAATGTTTGCATCAGCAGAAATAACATGGCTGCATGAAAGTAACTTTAAGTGCAATACAAAAATCCTTTTCTTTAGCACAGTGTGTCTTAAGTTGGTCTTAAAGATTTGACGGAGTCTATCATCGTGGAGATAGTTTGATCTTATGTTTATTATTTTCTAGTAGAGGGAAACGGAAGATGCAATTATGTACTGGTTGACAGTGAAAAACAAAGATATTTATTATTAATTAATAAATTATTGTACTATGCTTTTTAAGATATAGGTGCAAGTGACAACAAGTATAACAGCATTAACCAAAATGTGCACAGGCAGAGTTTAAAATTTGTCACAGTGTTATTTGATCCTAAAAAGTCATGTCTCTGATGTAACCTGTCACAGAATATCAACTTACATGCAGGAAGACTAGATTTTTTCATTGGCAATACCTAACCATTGCAAGCTGCTAATCAAAGCATTAAAAGACAGTTTTGAAAATAATTTCTAAAAATTTCGCGAGAGAATAGTAAATAATAGTTCTATGACTGTTAAGGAAACAAATAGCGAGGGATGTTTCAGCAGTTTCCGGGTGATGCACAGACTAATTAACTTATGAATCAAATGCAAGTTGCATTATATTATTTCGCTTTTAGCACTTTTCAATTCCTTTATTATTTTCTTGCCAAAAACATTCCTTATAGCAGTGCTAAATCAAAGAATCAGCAACTCGCATTTAACAGGATACTGAACAATAAGGCTGATTCGAGCTTAAACATGCATTCCAAGAACTTCGATCAAACCTCTTCAGGCCAACCCACAAATCAGCTAGCACATTCCAAACCAAATAATTTTAATTTTCAAGTGTTCTTACCGCACTCTCTCATCCGAATTAACCTCCCTTGTATATAAAAAGTAAAATATTCCATTCACTTACTCTTCAGCTTCCAATGATTCATGAGGAGCTACATAATTGCTCGGAATGAAACCTTCTCCGCCGGTTTCACGAGAGCGAGCTCGCCACCAGTCGTTGCCCAAATCCTTGTTGTTTACTTCGAGAATTTCACCCTTTTTGAAGCTCAGATCTTCCTGTGTTCGAGCATCATAGTCATAAAGAGCGATGTAACGCGCCATTACAACGGTTGGGGTTTGTGGAATCGGAGTTGTTGGCGGCTCAGGCACATATCTGTTTGATTGGTTTGTCCCCGTTTCATCTCTGATTTCGGCGTGAATGTCCTTCAAGCTGTTGTCGTGAGTTTCTCCCTTTTGAACATTGTCTATTGCGTCCGCTTGGGATTTTTTACCCACGCAGCACCCCATTAGTGAGAAGGAATTAATAAAGACTGCTTAAAAGGAGGAATATTATACGCTGCGACCAAAATGATCGGAAGATCAAGTTCAAACTCCAGTTACACTGCACTACGAGTTGCTCCGGACAGTTCCGGGATTGCGCACTCCCACCAGGCTTTCTCTGCCTTAGGGCACAACACAGAGCACAGGTTACCCAAGCTGGTTTTTCGTGGGAGGTTCATCTGCTCTATCTCAAACTCGATTCGATAACGATTCAATAGCCCAATTTCGATATTTTAAAATTCAACTTGAAACAAAAGACATCACCACGAGGCTTAGGGGAAATGATAGTAAGGATTTATATGG